>NC_069483.1:6813276-6865776 GCF_026875155.1 Cherax quadricarinatus
CCCAACCGTTATGTGAATAATTCTCTGCATCCGACAGTGAATAGAAAAGTGTTGAGAGACCAAAATGTATAATAGTGGTCTTCAAACCTTCAGGTGTTTACATAAGGCAGATGTTATCACTATGGACGACGTTTCTTGAGTGGACATCGTGAAGAGTTGTGGCCAGGCTGGCAACGATATGAATCAATGTTGAACTCTCAAGCAACTAGTTTTCTGTATATTACTCTAAAGTAACACCTGCATACGCACTTACCAGGTAACCACCATCTAAATCCAAATTAAATCCCTCTAAGTATTGTACACCGGGAATACCTTGTAACGTCTGAAGAAAAATTACTTCTTCGTAAAATTCTTTGTAAGACGTATAATTAGCCTTAAATACTAATTATTATTGGTGGTGGACCACTTACCAACACTTTCCTTACATAGCCAAACTGTCGTGTGTGTCATTCCTCGATTTTTTTGGCTAATAAATTTCTTTTATATCTGAACGCTAACAAAAGCATTTCAGCTTTTAGATAAATACCACTCGATGCTCATCTTTTAAGTTTCATTTACTCTTTTTTTTTTTTGGTCCCCTTTATTGTCATCGTCTTCTCTTCACCTTTTACTCTTTTTCGCCATAGTATCCTCACTCTCGTCTTCTCTCTTCCTTTTATTGTGTTTCTTTGGGGAATCCTGACATATGTTTACCCTCTGGAATGAAGGGTTGTTGATGGTGGACTGGTAAGTCTGGTTCACATCACCGTGAAGGACTGCTGCTGATGGCGAAGGTTCCTTCTCTTGTAGTTTTTCCAAAATATTTACCAGCTCACCAATGCCCATTTTTTCCTTAAGATTTAATGCACTTGCATTCTCAAGCCATACATTCAGTTGCCTTGGGAGCTGCAAGTTGCACTGCCTTACGAGATTGTAATGCCTTACGAGAGTTTCACACGTATCGGCTAAGTGTTTAGCATCCATAATGTCACTGGTCGCAGTCGCATTCATTACTGGCGATGACATTTCTGGAAGCGAAGACTTTACAGTGTTCTGCACTGTAGCCACAAACTTTGTTTCCTTGATTTCTCTAGCGAAACCAAAGTCTATAAGCGTCGTCTGTAGTCCTTCAGGAGTATCGAGAGAGCAGACATTGTTAAGATGAATGTCCATGTGAGCGACATTTCTCGAATGGATAACTTGGAGAGTTTTGGCCAGGCTGGTCAGAATTTCAATCATAGATGAAATTTCAAGTAATTACTTTGACGCTTATTACCCAATTGTGATGCCAGCGTACTCAGTAATTAGGTACCCACCCTCTACATTAACTCCCACTAACTACTGAACACCAGCAATATCTCGTAGTTTATGTAGAAACTTAACCTCTCTAACAAAGTCTTCATAAAATATCTTGTTAACTATTTCCTTAACTACCAGTTATTAATGGTGGTCAAGCACCAGCCAACATGTTCCAGCTACACCTCTTCCTAACTCCTGTGTCATGTCGCTATTCAACCAATTGTCAATTATTTCACGTTGAAATATTTTTATATTAGACAACTAACAAAACTCCTCCAATTAATTTTCGAGTGTTTGAGGATGTTTGTTGATCTTTTCGCAATATTTTATGCTAATTTCTTGCGGCACGCTATTGTTTTTCTCGTCTAGTTTTTAACTCGTGCTTTTTTCCGAATCGTTGTTATCACTTTCATCACCATCACTTTGTATTTTATTCTTTTTTCTCCGTTGATCATTATCCTCTTTATATTTATTCAGTTTCTTTGTGATATCCTCATTGTTCTCCTCCTTCTTTCTTTTACTGCTTTTCAATGGACACTCCTCACTGTCTTCTTTCTTTCTCTTACTGCTTTTCATTGGGCAATCCTCATTGTCCTCTTCTCTCTTTCTTTTACTGCTTTTTATTGGGCAATCCTCATTGTCCTCTTCTCTCTCTCTTTTACTGTTTTTCACAGGACTCTCTTCACATTTCTCGTTTAATGCTTCACTTTCTCTTATTTAAGACTCTTAGAAGTCAGCATCATCATTAAACTTGTCCATTAATTGTGTTTTATATAATTCAAGGTAAATACTGATTACATTGGCATTTGTCCATGTGACAATAACTTCCATATAACATTGAATGTATATAGTGATTTGGGAAGTCACGATTTAGGTGATACCACCAACATGATAATGTTGGTGTTAGTAGTGGAGATACCTGGAGTTTACCAACAACACTGCATAGTTGGTGGCAGTGTAATGTTGGTGTTAGTAGTGGAGATACCATCAACACCACAGTGTTGGTGGCAGTGTAATGTTGGTGTTAGTAGTGGAGATACCACTAACACTACAACGTTGGTGGCAGTGTAATGTAGGTGTTAGTAGTGGAGATACCACCAACACTACAATGTTGGTGGCAGTGTAATGTAGGTGTTAGTAGTGGAGATACCACCAACACTACAATGTTGGTGGCAGTGTAATGTTGGTGTTAGTAGTTTACCTGGAGTTTACCTGGAGTTCTGGGGGTCAACGCCCCCGCGGCCCGGTCTGTGACCAGGCCTCCTGGTGGATCAGAGCCTGATCAACCAGGCTGTTACTGCTGGCTGCACGCAAACCAACGTACGAGCCACAGCCCGGCTGGTCAGGTACCGACTTTAGGTGCTTGTCCAGTGCCAGCTTGAAGACTGCCAGGGGTCTATTGGTAATCCCCCTTATGTATGTTGGGAGGCAGCTGAACAGCCTCGGGCCCCTGACACTTATTATATGGTCTCTTAACGTGCTAGTGACACCCCTGCTTTTCATTGGGGGATGTTGCATCGTCTGCCAAGTCTTTTGCTTTCGTAGTGAGTGATTTTCGTGTGCAAGTTCGGTACTAGTCCCTCTAGGATTTTCCAGGTGTATATAATCAAGTATCTCTCCCGCCTGCGTTCCAGGGAATACAGGTTCAGGAACCTCAAGCGCTCCCAGTAATTGTAGTGGAGATACCACCAACACGACAATGTTGGTGGCAGTGTAATGTTGGTGTCAGTAGTGGAGATACCACCAACACCACAATGTTGGTGGCAGTGTAATGTTGGTGTTAGTAGTGGAGATACCACCAACACGACAATGTTGGTGTCAGTAGTGGAGATACCACCAACACAACAATGTTGTTGGCAGTGTAATGTTGGTGTTAGTAGTGGAGATACCACCAACACCACAGTGTTGGTGGCAGTGTAATGTTGGTGTTAGTAGTGGAGATACCACCAACACCACAATGTTGGTGGCAGTGTAATGTTGGTGTTAGTAGTGGAGATACCACCAACACGACAATGTTGGTGGCAGTGTAATGTTGGTGTTAGTAGTGGAGATACCACCAACACGACAATGTTGTTGGCAGTGTAATGTTGGTGTTAGTAGTGGAGATACCACCAACACCACAATGTTGGTGGCAGTGTAATGCTGGTGTTAGTAGTGGAGATACCACCAACACGACAATGTTGGTGGCAGTGTAATGTTGGTGTCAGTAGTGGAGATACCACCAACACGACAATGTTGGTGGCAGTGTAATGTTGGTGTTAGTAGTGGAGATACCACCAACACGACAATGTTGGTGGCAGTGTAATGCTGGTGTTAGTAGTGGAGATACCACCAACACGACAATGTTGGTGGCAGTGTAATGTTGGTGTTAGTAGTGGAGATACCACCAACACTACAATGTTGGTGGCGGTGTAATGTTGGTGTTAGTAGTTTACCTGGAGTTTACCTGGAGAGAGTTCCGGGGGTCAACGCCCCCGCGGCCCGGTCTGTGACCAGGCCTCCTGGTGGATCAGAGCCTGATCAACCAGGCTGTTGCTGCTGGCTGCACGCAAACCAACGTACGAGCCACAGCCCGGCTGATCAGGAACTGACTTTAGGTGCTTGTCCAGTGCCAGCTTGAAGACTGCCAGGGGTCTATTGGTAATCCCCCTTATGTGTGCTGGGAGGCAGTTGAACAGTCTCGGGCCCCTGACACTTATTGTATGGTCTCTTAACGTGCTAGTGCTAAAGGAATAACTGGGAAAGTGGGGAGATGGATCTTCAACTTCCTAACAAATCGAACACAAAGAGTAGTGGTCAACAGAGTTAAATCGGAGGCTGCCATAGTGAAGAGCTCTGTTCCATAAGGCACAGTACTCGCCCCCATCTTATTCCTTATCCTCATATCAGACATAAACAGAGATATACACCACAGCACCGTATCATCCTTTGCGGATGATACTAGGATCTGCATGAGGCTGTCATCTGCTGAGGACGCGGTTAACCTCCAAGAAGATATAAACAAAGTTTTCCAGTGGGCAACGGTAAACAATATGTTGTTCAATGAGGACAAATTCCAACTACTCCGTTATGGAAAACTGGAGGAGATAATAACTAGAACAGAGTAACTACTGACTCCGCCATACAATAGATCGGAAAAATAATGTAAGGGACCTGGGAGTAGTAATGTCTGAGGATCTCACTTTCAAGGATCACAACAGTGCCACGATCGCACGTGCAAAGGAAAATGATAGGATGGATAATGAGAACTTTCAAAACGAGAGATGCCAAGCCCATGATGATCCTTTTCAAATCACTTGTTCTCTCTAGGCTGGAATACTGCTGTACATTAACATCTCCATTCAAAGCAGGTGAAATCGCAGATCTAGAGAGTGTACAGAGATCCTTTACTGCACGTATAAGTTCTGTCAAGCACCTTAACTACTGGGAACGCTTGGAAGCACTTGACTTGTACTCGTTGGAACGCAGGAGGGAGAAAATATATCATAATCTACACTTGGAAAATCTTGGAAGGAATGGTCCCAAATCTGCACACAGAAATCACCCCCTACGAAAGTAAAAGACGGGGCAGGCGATGCAAAATGCCGCCAATAAAAAGTAGGGCGCCATTGGTACACTAAGAAAAACACCATAAGTGTCCGGGGCCCAAAACTGTTCAACAGCCTCCCATCAAGCATTAGGGGAATTGCCAATAAACCCCTGGCTGCCTTCAAGAGAGAGCTGGACAGATACCTAAAGTCAGTGCCGGATCAGCCGGGCTGTGGCTCGTACGTTGGACTGCGTGCGGCCAGCAGTAACAGCCTAGTTGATCAGGCCCTGATCCATCGGGAGGCCTGGTCATGGACCGGGCCGCGGGGGCGTTGATCCCCGGAATAACCTCCAGGTAACCTCCAGGTAGTGACGCCCCTGCTTTTCATTGGGGGGATGGTGCATCGTCTGCCAAGTCTTTTGCTTTCGTAGTGAGTGATTTTCGTGTGCAAGTTCGGTACTAGTCCCTCTTTTTTCCAGGTGTATATAATCATGTATCTCTCCCTCCTGCGTTCCAGGGAATACAGGTTTAGGAACCTCAATTATTATTATAATCAAGGGGGAAGCGCTAAACCCGGAGGATTATACAGCGCCTGGGGGGGATGTGGAAGGCATTAATTTATTTATTTCCAATTTGAGCATACATACAGAGGTACAAAAAAATACAGGTAAGAGCAGCATGCCAAAGCCACTTATATGCATAGCATTACGGGCTGGCTTAAAATTAACTTAAGATTAACTAAGCAATGATGAAATCAGTGATAAAACATTATTGTAAACAAATAACAATAAAGCACAAATGAGTATTACAAAGACAGGTCATATGGTTGCATTCAGTTAGGTAGTGATTCTGTTAGGTAGTGTATTTAAAAAATAATAAAGTTAGATTGGGTCTTAGGTTTAACATTTATGTGATATAATTGTGAGAAACATTTAGGATATACAATTTATAAGGTTCAGTTATTCAGTATTTATTTGGTTTTGGGTGAGTAAGTGATCTTTGAGAAGAGACTTGAATTTATAAACAGGTAGTGTTTCTTTTATATTTACAGGTAATGAATTCCAGATTTTAGGGCCTTTTATGTGCATTGAGTTTTTGCATAGTGTGAGATGGACACGAGGAACATCAAAGAGTGATCTGTGCCTTATATTATGGTCATGTGTTCTGTTGAGGTTGGCAAGGAGATGTTTGAGGGGAGGGTTAATATCAGAGTTAAGTGTTCTATGTATGTAATAGGTGCAGTAATAAGTATGGATGTTTTGTATGGTGAGTAGGTTGAGTGTTTTGAATATTGGTGGAGTGTGCTGCCTGTAGTGGGAATTTGTTATCATTCTAACTGCAGCCTTTTGTTGGGTAATTAGTGGTCTGAGATGGTTAATTGTTGTTGAGCCCCATGCACAAATTCTATAGGTGAGATAGGGGTAAATAAGAGAGTGATATAGGGCCAGGAGGGCTGACTGTGGAACATAGTACCGTATCTTCGATAGTATGCCTACAGTCTTGGAAATTTTCTTAGAAATTTGTTGTATATGTGTATGAAATTTGAGTCTATTATCAAGGTGGATTCCTAAGAATTTTCCCTCTGTTAGCTTTGTGATAGGTGATCCGTTTATCATTATGTTAAGAGGGACGTCTGTAGCTCTGTTACCAAAGTGAACGAAGTAGGTTTTGTCAATGTTTAGTGTAAGTTTGTTAGTCCTCATCCAGGTAGATATTTTCTGTAGTTCGGTATTTACAGTATTGGCTAGTGTGACTGGGCTCGGGTGGGAGAAGACGTATGTAGTGTCATCTGCAAATAGTGTGGGTTTGAGTAATTGCGAAGCATTTGGAAGGTCATTTATGTATAGGAGAAAGAGAAGAGGGCCAAGGACACTTCCCTGTGGGACACCAACTGTAATTGGTTGCGCAGAAGAGTTTGCCCATTTGTGTACACATATTGGCTTCTGTTGCTGAGGTATGACTTGAGGTAGTTGAGGGAGTGCCCTCTTATACCATAGTGTGACAATTTTACGTGGAGCAAGGCATTCAGGCTTAATTCTTGGAACTGGAGCACAGATCCAATTCCCTAAATCAAGAGCCCCTCACCAACCTTAGGAACCTCAAGCGCTCCCAGTAGTTGAGGTGTTTTATCTCCGTTATGCGCGCCGTGAAAGTTCTCTGTACATTTTCTAGGTCGGCAATTTCACCTGCCTTGAAAGGTGCTGTTAGTGTGCAGCAATATTCCAGCCTAGATAGAACAAGTGACCTGAAGAGTGTCATCATGAGCTTGGCCTCCCTAGTTTTGAAGGTTCTCATTATCCATCCTGTCATTTTTCTAGCAGATGCGATTGATACAATGTTATGGTCCTTGAAGGTGAGATCCTCCGACATGATCACTCCTAGGTCTTTGACGTTGGTGTTTCGCTCTATTTTGTGGCCAGAATTTGTTTTGTACTCTGATGAAGATATAATTTCCTCATGTTTACCATATCTGAGTAATTGAAATTTATCATCGTTGAACTTCATATTGTTTTCTGCAGCCCACTGAAAGATTTGGTTGATGTCCGCCTGGAGGAGATTGACACCAGTGAGTCCATCTATCATCGTTCTATCATGCAGGAGGAGCCACATGTCTATGGTGCATCCAACAAAATAAGCAGACTCTTGGATGTCACTACCGCCCGGCTCCGGCTGGGTTACAAGTATCTTTGGCAGGTTAAATCACCACCACCAGATGTAGACCAAACGAAATGTAAACTTTGCCAGATGGATTATTGTCACACCCTGCGTCATTATGTACTGGAGTGCGATAAAATTAATGAATTTAGAAACAACTCACTCAGAAGTGTTCAAGAAATGGCTAAGTATTTTATCCACAGTGGTATATTACAGACCATTCTGGAGAAATACCCTGACTTTGCTAGCTGTAAATAAAGCATTACCACATATGTGCATGTGTGTGTGTGTGTGTGTGTGTGTGTGTGTGTGTGTGTGTGTGTGTGTGTGTGTGTGTGTGTGTGTGTGTGTGTGTGTGTGTGTGTGTGTGTGTTTGTGTGTATGTGTATGAGTGTACTCACCTATTTGTACTCACCTATTTGTGGTTGCAGGGGTCGAGTCCTAGCTCCTGGCCCCGCCTCTTCACCGGTTGCTACTAGGCCCTCTCTCTCCCCGCTCCATGAGCTTTATCAAACCTCGTCTTAAAACTGTGTATGGTTCCTGCCTCCACTACGTCATTTTCTAGGCTATTCCACTGCCTTACAACTCTATGACTGAAGAAATACTTCCTACTATCTCTCTGACTCATTTGTGTCTTCAACTTCCAATTGTGGCCTCTTGTTTCTGTGTCCCCTTCCTGGAACATCCTGTCCTTGTCCACCTTGTCTATTCCACGCAGTATTTTATATGTCGTTATCATGTCTCCCCTGACCCTCCTGTCCTCCAGTGTCGTCAGGCCGATTTCCCTTAATCTTTCTTCATAGGACATTCCCCTTAGCTCTGGAACTAAACCTTGTCGCAAACCTTTGTACTTTCTCTAGTTTCTTGACGTGCTTTATCAAGTGCGGGTTCCAAACAGGTGCTGTATACTCCAGTATGGGCCTGGCATACACGGTGTACAGTGTCTTGAATGATTCCTTACTAAGGTATCGGAATGCTGTTCTCAGGTTTGCCAGGCGCCCATATGCTGCAGCAGTTATCTGATTGATGTGTGCTTCCGGAGACATGCTCGGTGTTATACTCACCCCAAGATCTTTCTCCTTGAGTGAGGTTTGCAGTCTTTGGCCACCTAGCCTATACTCTGTCTGTGGTCTTCTGTGCCCTTCCCCTATCTTCATGACTTTGCATTTGGCAGGATTAAATTCGAGAAGCCATTTGCTGGACCAGGTGTCCAGTCTGTCCAGGTCTCTTTGAAGTCCTGCCTGGTCCTCATCAGATTTAATTCTCCTCATTAACTTCACATCATCTGCAAACAGGGACACTTCTGAGTCTAACCCTTCCGTCATGTCGTTCACATATACCAAAAATAGCACTGGTCCTAGGACCGACCCCTGTGGGACCCCGCTCGTCACAGGTGCCCACTGTGATACATCATTACGTACCATGACTCGTTGTTGCCTCCCTGTCAGGTATTCTCTGATCCATTGCAGTGCCCTTCCTGTTATATGCGCCTGATGCTCTAGCTTCTGCACTAATCTCTTGTGAGGAACTGTGTCAAAGGCCTTCTTGCAGTCCAAGAAGATGCAATCAACCCACCCCTCTCTCTCTTGTCTTACTTCTGTTATTTTATCATAAAACTCCAGAAGGTTTGTGACACAGGATTTGCCTTCCGTGAATCCGTGCTGGTTGGCATTTATACTCCTGTTCCGTTCCAGGTGCTCCACCACTCTCCTCCTGATAATCTGAGTGTGAGTGTGTGTGTGTGTGAGTGAGTGTGGTGGTGTGTGTGTGTGTGTGTGTGTGTGTGTGTGTGGTGTGTGTGTGTGTGTGTGTGTGTATGAGTGTGTGTGTGTGTATGAGTGTGTGTGTGTGTACGAGTGTGTGCATGTGTGTGTATGAGTTTGTGTATGTGTGTGTGTGTGTGTGTGTGTGTGTGTGTGTGTGAGAGAGAGAGAGAGAGAGAGAGAGACTCAGCAATCAACATTTGCACCAATAACTCACTACAGTTGTGACCGGGTTGGAAGTGTGAATTGCTCATTACTCTAAAATTTGTTCATGATTGCAGCCATGTATAAACGTAAGTAACCATTCTTACAGTATTCATTACCTTTGTAACTTGTGAGTTCATTACCTTTGTAACTTGTGAGTTCATACTTTGTAACTTGTGAGTTCATTACCTTGTACCAGTTCAGCCATCAAAACTTTGGAGCCCGGTCCCTGGACCCATTGTGTACCTCTGTAATCTGTAAATACCTTTGTAACTTGTCATGATTGTGACTAGACCTACCTGGAGTTCATTACCTTCGTAAATTGTGAGTTCATTACCTTTGTAAATAGTGAATTCATTACCTCTGTAACTTGCTCAGCTATCAAAACTTTGAGGCCCAGTCCCTGGACCCATTATGTACCTCTGTAATCTTTTGACTACCGCCCACAGGATGGGTATGGGGTGCATAATAAACATATTAAACTAACTAACTAACTGTCCGCCTGGAGCCTTGCAGTGTCTGCAATGGAAGACACTGTCATGCAGATTCGGGTGTCATCTGCAAAGGAAGACACGGTGCTGTGGCTGACATCCTTGTCTATGTCGGATATGAGGATGAGGAACAAGATGGGAGCGAGTACTGTGCCTTGTGGAACAAACCTTTTCACCGTAGCTGCCTCGGACTTTACTCTGTTGACGACTACTCTCTGTGTTCTGTTAGTGAGGAAATTATAGATCCATCGACCGACTTTTCCTGTTATTCCTTTAGCACGCATTTTGTGCGCTATTACGCCATGGTCACACTTGTCGAAGGCTTTTGCAAAGTCTGTATATATTACATCTGCATTCTTTTTGTCTTCTAGTGCATTTAGGACCTTGTCGAGTGATTCAATAGTTGAAGGGAACAGGGGGGATTGTAAAAAAACCCATGTTTCCCCGGGCCCGTGAATTGAGTTTTTCAAGGATGGGGGGTTGAATTCTGCTTCTAAAGGAAAACCCTTCAAAATTTTTTATGAAAAGGGATGAGGTATTTGGGGGGGCGATTTTCTTTCCCTTTTTGGCCCTTTTAACCTGCCCCCTTTTATTTTTGGGGCTATTCTTTTGTTTTTTTTTAATGTAAAAAGACCCCCCGTTTTCCCATTCCCTTTAAAGTTTTGGAAAGGCCCCGTAAAGGGGCTTTTGAAAAGTTTTTGTTTTAAACACGATTCCCTTTAGTTTTTGGCCCTGGTCGAGTGTTTAAATTATTTAAAACCCCGCCTTTTTCAAACCCAATTTCCCGGGGTGGTAACTGGAATTTTTTTGGGGGTTAATCTTTTTTGGCCCCCAAAAAAAAATTATTTTGATTTTTTCGGACTCCCCTTTTTTGGGGGTTAAAGCGGTTGGGTTTTAAAAACCCCCCGTTCCCTTTTATGATTAAAAGGTGCGTATATTTCCCTTGCTGCCCTTTGATGAACCCAACCAGGGGTTTTAATTTGGGGCCCCAATTCCAACGTGTTTCAAATTTTTTTTGGCTGGGAAAAAAAAATTTTGGGTTTTTCCCTTTTTGGGTTTCTTTAAAAATTCATTTGTTCTTCCCCACCCGGGTTCCTTTCCCAAAACCTGGGTAAAAACCCTTGAGAAGTTTTTCCGGGGGTAAGGCCCCCGGGGGCCCTTTTGGCCCGGCCTTTTTTGTTGGTTTAAAAAAACGGTTTTTTTGGTTTTAAAAGGCTTTTGTTTTTGGCCAAAAACCCTACACCAACCCTGGGTTTCCGGAAGATTTGGGTAAACCCCCCCGGGCCCGGCCTTAAAACCCGGGGGTTCCGGGTTGGAATCCCCTTTTATGGTTTTGTTTTGGGGGCCCCAAGGAAAAAAACCCTTCAGCCACACCCCCCTTTCCCTTTTGTCTTTTTCCTTCCATTAAACCCCCCTTCCAAACCCCCTTTGTGGTCATTTCGGCCCCCATACAACTTATTGTATGGTCTCTTAACGGGCTAGTGAAAACCCCTTTTTTTCCCTTGGGGGGGAGGGTTTCATCGTCCCCCCCAACCCTTTTGTTTTCGTAGTGATTGATTTTGGGTTGCAATTTGGGTTACTATCCCTCGGTTTTTTCCCCAGGTTTTTAAATCTTGAACTCTCCCCCTGCTTTTCCGGGGAATTTCGGGTTTAGAAACCTCAAGCGCCCCCAGAAATTTTGGGGTTTGTTTTATCCCCGTTTTTCGGGGCCGTGAAAGTTCTCTGTACTTTTTTCCTTTTTTTGGGTCGGAAATTTTCACCTGCCTTGAAAGGCTTTTGGGAGTGCAGCAATATTCCACCCCTAAAAAAAAAGTGACCTGAAGGTGTCATCTTTGGGTTTTGGCCTCCCTAGTTTTAAAGGGTTTCCTTTAATCCATCCTGTCATTTTTCTGGGCAGATGCAAATTGATACAATTTTAAAGGGCCTTAAAGGGTGAGATCCTCCGACAAAATTCACCCCCAGGTCTTTAAACGTTTTGTTTCGCTCTATTTGGCCAAATTTTGTTTTGTACTCTGAAAAAGTTTTAATTTCCCCATTTTTTCCCAAATTTTTTGAGAAATTGAAATTTCTAAACGTTGAACTTCATATTTGTTTTCCGAAAGCCCACTAAAAGGGTTTGGGTTAAAGTCCCCCCTGGACCCTTTGCGTGTCTGCAAGGGAAACCTTCATGAAAATTTTCCGGGTGTCATCTGCAAAGGAAACACGTGCGGGGCTGCTTTCCTTGCCCAATTTGTAGATAAAAATGGTTCAGAGAACCGACATTTGTAAATTAGACAAAATGTGGGAACTCTTGGGTAAACTTTTTTTTGGGGGAAACGTTTTTGCCACACAGTGGGGTTCAATTTATTTCCCTCATAGGAGAAAATTGGAAAAACAGGAGGGGAATGAAAGGGAATCAGTTCCCCCAAACCCTTTAGACGATGTTTTTTAGCCATCAATCTTGATAAAACGGCAGATGGCGCGGAGAAGCGCTTTTTAAACCGGATGGCAGGGGAGGTGAACATCATAGTTTTGTCCCATTTGTTCAATGTGGGGAAATAGGGTTTTGCCCCAAAATTAGGCAACGAAAAATTCCTAAGTTTTAAGAAACCCAAAAGTTGCAGTGTTTTGACAGGTTTTGTAGTGAATGGTTCCCGAGGGAAACCCAAAATGTTGAAAAAAAAGACACATTGCTGTTAACCCCCGGCCACCACCAAAAAAATTTTTTTGGGTTTTTTTTCCCAAAAAGTTTTTTTTTAACTCGGGGCCCACAGTGCCCTTTACATGAAATTTTCTTAAAATTTGGGCCCCTAAAAATTGGGTTTACAGTGGGTGTGTTGGGTTAAAAAACCCGGGCACTAAAATAGTTCACAGTGTGCTGGGTTTAAATTTCCCCCCCACCACAATGCTTCAAAAAGTGAAATTTCGTTAACTCGGGGGACCACAAAGGTTTTACAGTGATTTTTCTGTTAAATCGGGGCCCCTACGATGGTTTTACATTTTATGTGCTTTTTAAAATCGGGCCCCACAATGGTTCAAAAGTGATGTTTGTTAAAATCGGCCCCTACAATGGGTTTACAGTGATTGCTGGTTTAAATTTGGGCCCCTACAATGGGTTTTACCGTGTGTTTTTAACTCGGCCCCCTACAAAGGGCACAGTGATGTCTGTTAAAATCATCCACCACAATGGTTCCATGATGTGCTGTTAACTCAACCCCCACAATTGGTTTTACAGTGATGTGCTGTTAACTTTTTCCCCCTAAAATGGGGTTTTACAGTGTTGGCTGTTTTAAATCGGGGCCCCCAAAAATGCCTTTAAAATGATGGTTTTCTGTTAACTCGCCCCTACAATGGGTTTACAGGTTTATGTTTTTTTTAACCCCGGGGTACAACCCCAAAAAATGGGTTTTTTAATAAATTTAAATTTTTTTTTTTAAAAATTTTTTTTTTTAAATTTTTAACCAAATGATGTGCGTTTTAAATCGGGCCCCACAATGGTTTACTTTATGTGTTTTTTAACCGGGCCCCTAAATGGGTTTTTAATGATGTGCCGGTTTAATCGGCCACTAAAATGGGGTTTACCGGATGTCTGTTAACCTTTGGCCACACAATTGTTTTACAGTGAGTGTTGTTAAAATCGGCCAATACAATGGTTTTACAATGAGTGGGTGTTTTTAATTTGGCCACTACAAGGTTTTACAGTGATTCTGTTAACCCGCCCTACCCCAAAGGTTTTTTAGTGATTTTTTGTTTTAAATCGGGCCCCTCAATGGTGTTTACAGTGAAATTCTTTAACCGGCCACTTTCAATGGTTCCCCATGATGGGGTTAAATTTGGTCCACAATGGTTTACAGTGTTTTTTGTTAAAAAAGGGCCCCTACAATGGGTTTACAGTGAGTGCTTTAACTTCGGCCACTAAAAAAGGTTCCAAGTGATGGTTTTTAACCCCCAAAAAAGGTTTTACAAATGGCTCCCCCAAAGGTTTTAATATTTTTGTTAACTCGCCACACAATGGTTCCCCAGTGTTTTGTTTAATCGGCCCCTACAATGGTTCACAGTGATGGCTGTTAAATTTTGGGCCACTACAAAAGGTTCACCAATTTAGTGTGGGTTTAAATCGGCCACTAAAAAAGGTTCAACAATTAAGTGGTTTAATTTGGCCCCTACAAAGGTTTTACAGTGATGGTTTTTTAAATCGGCACTACAAAAGGTTTTTACAATGATGTGCGTTAAAAATCGGCCACTACAATGGGTTTTCAAGTGTGGTTTTGTTTAAATCGGCCACCCCAATTTGGTTTTAAAATGTGTTTTTAATTTGGGGGCCCCTCAATGGTTCACAGTGGGTGTCTGTTAAAATCGGGAAAACAAAGGTTCACATGTTTTGGGTGTTAACCGGGCCCCCCAAAAATGGTTCCCCAAAATGATGGTTTTTAACCGGGGCCCCCCAAAAGGTTTACAGGAAAAGGGTTTTTTAACTCGGCCCCTACAGTGCTTTACAAGGGTGTGCTTTTAACTCGGGCCCCCACAATGGTTTTTCCAGTGATTGTGTTAACCTCGGCCACCCCAATGGTTTTTACGTAAGTGCTGTTAACTGGCCACCACAAATGGATCCACCAGGAAAATGGGTTTTGGGTTTTAAAATCGGCCACCACAATGGTTCAAGGATGTGTTTTAACTCGGGCCCCCTAAATGGTTCACAGGATGTTTTTGTTAACTCGGCCCCACAAGGTTTTTTACAGTGATGTGCTTTAAACCCCGGGCCCCCCCACAATGGTTTTACCCTTTATGGGCTTTTAAACCGGCACCACAAGGTTCACAGAATGGTTAAATCGGCCACCAAAAAGGGTTTCAGAGTGAAGTTTTTTTTAAATTTGGCCCCCTACAATGGTTCACAGTGAAGGGGCCCGTTAATCTCCCCCACAAGGTTTAAAAGTGGGTTCCCGTTTAAAAAGGCACCCCAATGGTTTAAAAGGATGGGTTTTTTAATTTGGCCCCCACAATGGTTTTACAGGGTTGTTGTTTAAAAACCCGGCCCCCTAAAAAAATTTTTTTCAAGTGATGTTTTGTTAATTTGGGCCAATTTCAAATTTTAAGTGTGTGTTTTTAATCGGGGGACCACAAGGTTCCAGTGATGTGCCCGTTTTAAATCGGCCTACAATGGTTTACAGTGATGTGTTTTTTAAAACGGGACCACAATGGTTTTCCCCCAGGAAGTGTTTTTAACCCCCCCCACAAAGGGTTTACAGTGATGTTTGTTAAATTTGGCCACCACAATGGGTTTACAGTGTGTTTTAAACTCGGCCACCACAATGGTTTTTCAGGATGTGCTGTTTTTAACCCCGGCCAACAATGGGTTCCCCAGTATGTGCTGTTAAAATCGGCCACCAAAAGGTTTTTACGTGATGTGCTGTTTAAAATCAAAAACCCCACCCCAATTTGGGTTTACAGTGATGGTTCTGTTAAATCGGCCCCCCAAAAATGTTTTCCCTTTAAGGCCCGTTTTAAAACCGGCCCCCACAATTTTCACAGTGATTTGCCCGTTAACTCCCGGGCCCCCAAAAAAGGGTTTACAAATTTATGTTTTTTTTTAACTTCCGGCCCCCACAATGGTTTTTACATGATGTGCGTTAACTTTGGGCCCCCACAATGGTTCCCCAGTGATGTGGTTAACTCGGGCCCCCCCAATGGTTCACATTTATGGCTGTTAACTTTGGCCCCCACCAATGGTTTTACAATTTATTTTTTTAATTTAAAATGGTTTCACAAAAAAGGGTTTTTTAATTTGGAAAAAAATTTTTTTTACAATGATTTTTAATTTGGCCCCAAAAAAAAACCCCCCAAAAAAAAAAATGGTTAAGTGTGTCTGTTAATTTAGCAATTAGTTAGGTTTTTAACCTTTGGGAAAAATTTAAAAGGGTTTTAATGGGTTTTTTAAAATTTTTTTTAATTTTATTTTTTTAAAGTTGCAAAAGTTTTTTTAAAATTGAAAATTAAAATTTTTAAAAAGAAAGGTTTTTTTATTCTGTTCCAAAGGGTAAAAGGTTTTTTAAATATTTTTTGGTTATGATGGGGAGGCCCTAATAAATTTTGGAATGTTTTAAATTTTTCAAATTTTTTCTGGTTTATTTGGGGGGTTTTGGAGGGGGGGAATTTTAAATTTTATTTTTTGCTGGGTTTTTTTTTTTTTTTGGTAATGAATTCCATATTTTGGGGCCCTTTATGTGCATAGAGTTTTTACACAGTGTGATATGGACACGAGGTATATCAAAAAGAGATCTGTGTCTTGTGTTATGGTCATGTATCCTGTTTAGGTTGGTGAGGAGAAGTTTGAGTGGAGGGTTTATATTTGCGTGTATTGTTCTGTGTATGTAGTAGGCACATGAATAAGTATGGATGTTCTTAATGGTGAGCAGATTCAGACTTTTGAAAATTGGTGGAGTGTGCTGGCAGGAGTGGGAATTTGTTATCATTCTGACTGCTGCCTTTTGCTGGGTTATGAGGGTTTTTAGGTGATTGGATGTTGTTGATCCCCATGCACAAATTCCATATGTAAGATAAGGGTATATGAGTGAATGGTACAGTGCCAGGAGAGCTGATTGTGGAACGTAGTACCTTATCTTTGATAGTATGCCTACAGTCTTCGAGATTTTCTTGGTGATTTGTTGTATGTGTGTCAGGAACTTAAGGCTACTGTCAAGGTGGATACTTAGGAATTTTCCCTCTAAGTCTTGTGACTGATGATCAGTTTAGCGTAATGTTAACTGGATCATTTGCAGCTTTGTTTCCAAACTGAATGAAATAGGTTTTATCAGTGTTCAGGGTAAGCTTGTTAGTCATCATCCAGGCAGATATTTTCTGTAATTCGGCATTGACTGTGTTTGCTAGTATGACTGTGTTTTTGTGGGAAAAGACATATGTAGTGTCATCTGCAAATAATATGGGTTTGAGTAGATGTGATGCATTCGGTAGATCATTGATGTAGATGAGAAAGAGGAGTGGTCCAAGGACGCTTCCTTGTGGGACTCCTACTGTGATTGGTTGTGTGGAAGAGTTTGCACCATTTGCATACACATATTGAGTTCTGTTACTAAGGTATTTTAGGTAGTTGAGGGAGTGGCCTCTGATACCATAGTGCATTAATTTGGAGTACAGTAGTTCATGGTCGACTGTATCGAAAGCTTTATGTAAATCAATGAAAATTCCCAGCGGGACTTCTTTCTTTTCGAGTGCGGTATATATTAGTTCTAGCATGTGTATGATAGCATCATTTGTGCTTTAATTATTCCTGAATCCAAACTGACAATGGTTTAATATGTTGTGTGAGACGAGGTAGGAATAGATCCGTCTATGAATTAATTTTTCAAAGATTTTAGAGAGCAGTGGTAAGTTAGATTTTGGTCTATAGTTATTCAAGTCATCTTAGACACCTCATTTGTGGATCGGAGTGACCCTCTGCTATTTATTGGGAGGGATAATTTGGGGGGCAAGGTAGACTTAGAATATCATATGGATTTGTTAAAGAGGTTGCAATAATTGGTGACAATACTTGAGGAGCTTTTTTGTACATAAAAGTTGGCAAGTTGTTTATGTCTCCTGCCTTGTTTTTAAGGTTGTTGATGATGAGCGAGACTTCTGGTGGGTTGGTTGCAGCTAGGAATAGTGTATGCGGGTAGGTGCCCATGAGGTAGTCTGATGGACATGTCTTTAAGTCTGGGATTTTGCTTGCTAGATTCTTTCCTATGGTGGAGAAGAAAACATTGAGTCTGTTTGATGTTTCGAGTTGGTGTGAGTTGGGGCTCATCTGATTTTGTTAATTTGATTGTTTTGTTTTTGGAAATCTTTTTAGTTCCAAGAATTTCAGATAGAGTTTTCCAGGTTTTTTTCATATCACCTTTGATGTTATGTGATCTATTTTCGTAATACAATTTTTTGACCTTCTTTTCAGGCTGGTAAGTGCTGACGAGTAATTTTTCGACCGTTCTCTAGTTATTTGACCCATTCTATACTGTTTTTCATATTTGTGCTTCGTGTTAATGGATTTGAGGATGCTTGGTGTTAGCCAGGGATTATTCAGTCTCTTTGCGTGATCTGTTTTGTTTTTTGGGCAATGTCTCTTATAGAGGCTTCGGGCTTTTTTTTTAGAAAATTATTTATACATTCATTCATATCTGTATGTTTCGATCTCATTTTGCCAATCGATGTTATTCATAGCTGCTATAAAGTTGTTAACTGCTGTCTCGTTATGTGGTCTGAAAGTTGCTTTAGTAATGTCTTGTGGTAGTTTGCTCAGATTAGTTATGAGAAAGGTTGGGTAGTGGTCTGTAGTGTTGTCTGTGATTATGCCTGATTTTAAAGGGGATATGATGTTTGTCCAGATGTGGTCTATTAAGGAGATGCTTGTCTCGGTGATTCTTGTAGGTTGAGATATTGCTGGTAGCAACAGGCAGTTACTCATTGTGTTTGTGAATTCGGTTACTTGTGGGTCCTGGTCGTGTAGTATGTTTATGTTGAAATCTACTGTTAGTAGTAGGTGTCTCAGTAGTAGTACCAGTTCCTAGTAACCAGTTACCAGTAACCAGTGTACCAGTAGATGACTCACTACCAACCGTCTGTGTGAATCACTGTTATTCATATTGCTGCTGACCATAGCAGGATTTCAAACACCCCTCACCCTGTAGGCACTTGTGGGTCAGTCGAAGATAGGGAGCAGAGAGAGGCAGGTCGGCTGTTGGCACTTCCCATACTTCCCGTTATATATTATACGTACTACCAGCCTACGTGAGTATTTTTACCCATCCACGTTATCGAAAACCCACATGACAGGTGGTCTTTATTCATTGTGCATCAGTTAGTTTAATATGTTTATTATGCACCCCATACCCATCCTGTGGGCGGTAGTCAAAAGATTACAAAGGTACATAATGGGTCTAGGGACTGGACCCCAAAGTTATGATAGCTGAACTAGTTACAAAGGTAATGAACTCCTAGTAATCATGTTTCCCAGTTTTCACTAAAGTGGTAAATGTTTGACTGTGGCACTCTGCAGGTGTTTATAACTGTGAGGGGATTTTGCAGGTCTTTTGATTTAAATTTGGCTTTGATATGTTCTCCATGTTCGTCCCTTGTGCAATATTTATTGATACATTCGAGTTGATTTGAGTAGTAAATATCTGTTCTACAGTTGTGCTGTTAACTCAACCACTACAATGGTTCACAGTGATGTGCTGTTAACTCAACCACTACAATGGTTCACAGTGATGTGCTGTTAACTCAACCACTACAATGGTTCACAGTGATGTGCTGTTAACTCAACCACTACAATGGCTCACAATGATGTGCTGTTAACTCGGCCACCACAATGGTTCACAGTGATGTGCTGTTAAAACTCGCCCACCACAATGGTTCAGTGATGTGCTGTTAACTCGGCCACTGCAATGATTCACATAATAAAGAAAATTAACACTTACTCTTGATGTGTACCCCAGACACAGCGTTACCTTACAGAGGAACCTAACTTCACAGATGTGGCAACTGCATGCAACAGTGTGTGGCACATGTGTTGTACTCGTCAATAAAGACATCCAGGTGTTCCACATGTGTCTAGTTCATCAATAAAGACACCCAGGTGCTACACATGTGTCTTATTCATCAATAAAGACACCCAGGTGCTACACATGTCTTATTCATCAATAAAGACACCCAGGTGCTACACATGTCTTATTCATCAATAAAGACACCCAGGTGCTACACATGTGTCTTATTCATCAATAAAGACACCCAGGTGCTACACATGTCTTATTCATCAATAAAGACACCCAGGTGCTACACATGTGTCTTATTCATCAATAAAGACACCCAGGTGCTACACATGTGTCTTATTCATCAATAAAGACACCCAGGTGCTACACATGTGTCTTATTCATCAATAAAGACACCCAGGTGCTACACATGTCTTATTCATCAATAAAGACACCCAGGTGCTACACATGTGTCTTATTCATCAATAAAGACACCCAGGTGCTACACATGTGTCTTATTCATCAATAAAGACACCCAGGTGCTACACATGTGTCTTATTCATCAATAAAGACACCCAGGTGCTACACATGTCTTAGTCATCAATAAAGACACCCAGGTGCTACACATGTCTTATTCATCAATAAAGACACCCAGGTGCTACACATGTCTTATTCATCAATAAAGACACCCAGGTGCTACACATGTGTCTTATTCATCAAGTTGGTATTGTATACTGTCAAGTGTATAATGAAGTTGTGTTACGCTTTACAAAGTCATAATTTGATAAAGCTGTGGGTTAAGCTTTACAAAGCTACAGTGTAATACTCATCAGCTCAGATCAAAACGTTGTGTCAAGAAAAAGCTTTTTTCTCCACGTCATATTTATTCCCTTTACAACTGTCTCTAGTAAACATTTTAGTCATAATAATTCAGTAAAGAACAGCTTTATCAATAATTAAGGACCAATGACTGTTTGTGACTTGATAAAGTTCACTGTGTGGGCGAAACATCGTCAATAAAGGATTTTATTATAATGGGCTTGTATCCCCTTTATCATTGTGCTGATACATCGCACCATTTCTCTACTCGTGTGAAATGTCGTAAAAGGACAATTGCAAGTAATTGGCATTTTTTTTGTGGCAAAGTTTCGCTTCCAGGAGCTTTTTTTGCCCTTAAGCTTGACTAAGCCCCGGGAGAGCGAAACGTTACTTGCACTTGTGTCCTTTTATTAACATATTTTGGGAATTATCCAAAAATAAACACAGAAAGGAGGTACAGTAAGTCTTAAGAGGCGCCTCAATTACCCCTTTTTTTATAATGTTCTTTTTTTCCATTAATCTATCTTGTCCTAATTCCTGTCAAAATTTTTCGTCGCTTTCGTAAGGTGAAGTCAGGTTTTCCTTAATTTATGGTTAACTTAACAAAAATTGAGGACAAATTTTGTTGTAGAGGTCTGAGAAGCTCAGAGATTGTCCTCAAAATTTGTTAAGTTATTAAGAAGACAAATGCGAATAATTATAGACAAAAATTTGATTATAGTGGAAAAAGAAAAATGATATATAGAGACGGGGGACCGGACCGCCTCTTAAATTCCACTGACGCTCTTAAAACACTAATATTTCTATTATTTTGTAACTCAAGGTATCTAGGAGTTTTATTTTTGTGATGTAATGGTTGAGAAAACTGACCCGTTGAAGAATGATACACTTGTGCAGATCTTGGACTAAATTTCTCAAAATTTTCCCTGGTCTTCCATGCTCTTTGTTGACAAGTAACACTATGTATTGTAACACACATGTTAGTAAAATTAGTATGTAACACACATTGTATAGTAAACAAATGTATGTAACACATATATGTATAGTAACACACATATGTTTTTAACACCTGTTGTAAAACTATAGTATGAACACAAAATGTTAGTAACACAAAAAGTATGTAAAAAAACCCGTATAGTAACCTTTTTTTGTTTTAGTAAAATATATGTATAGTAAACACAATGTATAGTAAACATTTGTATAGTAAAAACATATGATGTAACACATATGTTAGTAAAACATATGTATGTAACAACTATGTTGTAAAACTTTTATGTATAGTAACAAAATTTGTAAGTAACACATATGTATAGTAACACATTTTGTTGTAACCATATGAATGTAACACTTAGTATGTACACATAGTATAGTAACACTATTGTTTTGAAACCATATGTATAGTAACACACATATGTAAGCAAACATAATGTTGTAACCATTATGTATAGTAACACAAATGTAAAAGTAACAAACATATGTTGTAAACAAATTTGTATGTAACAAATTTGTAAGTAACAATATTGTTAGTAAAAACATTGTTGTACACATATAGATGTAACAAATATGTATAGTAAAAAGTATAGAACACTTGGGTTTGTAAACATATGTATTTTAACTAAGGATGTTTCACATATTGTTGTAACAAAAATTTTGTTTTAGAACACAAAATTTTTATGTAAACCCAAGGTATTGTAACACAATATGTTAGTAAAAATTATGTTTTGTAAAAATTTGTATAGTAAAACTATATGTTAGTAACACTATATGTTGTAACCTTATTTTTGTTTAACAAAATATGTTTAGTAACACACATTGTTAGGAAAAAAATATTGTATAGTAAATTAGTATAGTAACAAAATTTTGTATAGTAACAATTTTTATGTTAAAACCCAATTTAGAAAACCCCATGTAAGTAAACAATATGTATAGTAACAAAGTATAGTTTCACATATGTATAGTAAACACATATGTTGTAAACATTATGTTAGTAACACATTATTTTAGTAACTTTTGTTTTAGTAAAAAATTATGTTTGAACACCTATGTATAGTCATAGTATAGTAAACATATGTTGTAAAAAACCCTGTTAGTACAAACATATGTATAGTAACTATGTAAGTTAAAAATATATGTTTAGTAAACATATGTTTTAGTAAACACAATGTTTTTGTTTCAATATGTATAGTAACACATTATGTATAGTAACACATATGATAGTAACAATATATGTATAGTAACACATAAGTATGTAACACATTATGTATAGTAAAAATATGTATAGAAACATATTTTATGTAAAACCTTGTATAGTAACACATATATGTAAGAACCATATATTTTTTAGTAACAATATTTGTTGTAACACTTGTATGAACAATATATGTATAGTAACAATTGTTAGTAACATATAGTATTTAAAAACATATGTATTAAAACCTTTTTGTTTGTAAACATATTGTATAGTAAACATTATGTTAGTTAACACATAGTTAGAACACTATATGTATGTAACACACCTATGTTGTAACCAAATATTATGTAACACATATTGTTAGAACATATATATGTAACAATATATAATGTAACAAATATATGTTTTTTAGTTTAACCATTGTTAGTAAAACATTGTATAGTCACATATATGTATAGTAACACAAATTTGTTAGTAACACCTGATAGTAAAAACACTATGTTGTAACACAATTGTTAGTAAACAAATATGTTTAGTAACTTTATGTTAGTAACCATATGTATAGTAACCAATAAGTTAGTAACACACAAAAGTTGTAACACACATGTATTGTAAAACAATGTATGTAACAATATGTATAGTAACACACATATGTATAGTAACAACTTGTATGAAACATATGTTGTATCACACAGTTTAGTAACCATGTATAGTAACCAAAATTTTTGAACATACATGTATAGTAAAACTATGTAAGTAACCATTTAAGTAAAATGTTATTAAAAATATGTATGTAACACACATATGTTAGTAACAACAATGTATGTAACACACTAGTAGTAAACTATGTAAGAACACATATGTATAGTAACACTATGTTGTAACACATATTATGTAACACATATGTTAGAACACATATGAAGTAAACATATGTTAGTAACACACTATGTTAGAAAATATGTTGTAACACATTGTTAGTAAAAAAATATGTATAGTAACACATATGTATGTAAAATATGCATAGTAAAATTGTTATTAACACATATGTTAGAAAAAAATATGTATAGTAACCACCTAGTATAGACCACATATGTTTTAAAAAATATGTTTGTAACCCCATATGTTTGTAAACCCTATATGTTAGTAAAAAAATATGTATAGTAAAACTATGTTAGTAACCATTTTATAACAACAGTATAGAAACCTATGTATAGTAACCCAATTTTATAGTAACACATATATGTATAGTAACAATATGTTAGAAAAAAACATATTGTATGTAACACAATAGTATAGTAACACATATTGATAGTAACAATATGTTTTTAGTAAAAACTTGTTTTAACCCATAATGTATAGAAACACTAGTATTTTGTAACAAATATGTTAGTAACCACATACGTTAGTAAAACATTTGTTTGAACAGTATGTATAGTGACACACATTGTATAGTAACCATATATGTATATAACCCCATGTATGTAACACATTAAAGTTAGTAACAAAAATGTTAGTAAAAACATTATAGTAAACTATGATAGTAAACACAAAGTTTGTAACATTGTTGTAACACATATGTATGTAAAAACACATTGTAAGTAACCCTAGTATGTAACACACATAGTATAGTAACACATATGTTGTAACCTATGTATAGTAACACATGTATGTAACACATATGTATAGTAACACAATGTATGAAACATATGTATAGTAACAATAGTTGTAACACACATGTATAGTAACACCAAAGTATAGTAGCACAATGTTTTGTAAACATATTTTAGTAACACATTGTTTTTAACACAATGCATAGTACCCCATTGTATTTAAAAAATATATTAGTAACAATATGTATAGTAACACAATTGTATAGTAAAAAAATGTATAGTAAAAAATTATGTATAGTAACACATATGTTGTAACCATATTGTATAGTAAAACCCCTTATGTATAGACACACATATTTTAGTAACCATATGTTTGTAACACACATGTATAGAACCCATATGTATAGAAAAAACAATTTGTATGTAACCATATATGTATAGTAACCAAATGTATAGTAAACTATATGTATAGAACCACAACATGTAACACTTTTTGTATAGTCAACAAATTTTTGTAACACCTATGTATGTAACACATTATGTATGTAACACACTATGTGTAGAAAAAATAATGTATAGTAAACCATACGTATAGTAACACATATTGTATGTAACACGTTGTATAGTGACACACATTTTTTATAGTAACAAAAATTTGTTTGTAAAAACACTATGTATAGTAAACACTATGTATAGTAAAATGTTAGTAAAAACTATGTATAGTAAACCATATGATGTAACACATTGTATAGAACCATTGTTTGTAAAATGTATAGAAAAACTTTTTATAGTAACACAATGTTTTAGAACACTATGTATAGTAAAACAATATGTTAGTAACACATATGTTATTAACAATAGATTGTACAAATATGTTAGTAAACAAAGTTAGTAAGCCACTTATGCATGTAACACCCTATGTATAGTAAACCTTTTGTATGAAACATAGTTTTAGTAACACATTGTAAGTAAAACCTAGTAAGTACAAATATTGTTTAGTAAACACCATATGTATGAAAAAAATATATGTGTGTAACACACATAGTATATAACAATTTGTATAGTAACACATATGTTTTGGGAACAACCTAGTATAGTAACCATATAGTTTTAACACACATATGTATAGTAAAAAATTGTATAGTAACACATATGTAAGTAACACATATGTATTAACAAATATGTTAGTAACACAATGTATAGTAACAATTGTATAGTAACACATTGTATAGTAACACATATTTATAGAACACTTGTTAGTAAACAATATGTATAGAACCAAAATATGTATAGTAACCATATGTATATTAAACACATATGTTTTAGTAGCACAATATGTATGTAAACATATGTATAGTAAAACCACATATGCATAATAACACCATATGTAAGTAACAATTTGTATAGTAAAAATGTATAGTAACACTTTGTATAGTAACATATGTAAGGAAACACACAGTATGTAACACTAGTATGTAAAACATTTGTATAGTAAATATATGTTAGTAAAAAACATATGTATAGTAAACATATGTATAGTAACACCATATGATGTAAACCCCACTATGTATAGTAACACCCATGTATGTAAAACTATGTATGTAACAATAGTATAGTAAACATATGTATAGTAGACCTATGTTAGTAACCCAAATGTATAGTACCATATGTATAGTAACCAACCCTATGCATAGTAACAACTTGTTAGTTTAAAACCCCATATGTATAGTAACAACTGTATATAACAATTGTTAGTAACACAATGTATAGAAAAAACCTATGTATAGAGCAATTTGTATGTAAAACCCCATTGTTAGTAAAACACATATGTATAGTAAACAATGTTAGTTACACTATGTATAGTAACCTATGTATGTAACAATTGTATAGTGCACTATGTTGTAACCCTATGATAGTAACAACCCTGTATAGTAACACATATGTTGTAACACAAAATGTATAGAAACACTAGTTGTAAACCAAAAGTATGTAACAATATGTATAGTAACACATATGTATGAACACACATTGTTTTTAACACATATGTTAGTAAACATTGTTTGTAACACATTAAGTATAACTTTTAAGTAAACAAAAGTATGTAAAACTATGTATGTAACACACATTGGATGTAACAATTGTATATTTAAACATAGTATAGTAGCACAATAGTATAGTAAACATATGTTAGTAAGCCAAAGTGAAAACCCAAAATTATGTATAGTAACACATAGTTTTAGTAAACTTTTTGTATAGTAACACATATGTTTGAACACACTATGTATAGTAAAAACATATATGTATAGTAAAACACTTTGTATTTTTAACACATATATGTGTAGTAACAACCATACGTATAGTAACACATATAGATGTAAAACATATGTATGTAACAACATATGTTAGTTAACACATATATGTTAGAAAAAAATATGTTAGTAACACATAGGATGTAACACATAGTATAGTAAAAAACCATGTATAGTAAACACATATGTATTAAAACATATGTATGTAAAATTGTATTTGTAAAACAAAGTATAGAACCAATTTATGTAAAACATTGTATGTAAACTATGTATGTAACAACTATGTATAGAAACTATGATATTAAACAATGTTTTTAGTAGCAACATATGTAAGTAAAAAACATATGTATTTGTAAGCCCCATATGCTTAAAAAAACACATTGTTAGTAACACAAGTAAGTAACCATAGTATAGTAACAATTGTATAGTAACACTTTGTATAGTAACAACACATGTTTAGTAAACATATGTATGTAAAAAATGTATATAAATTTTGATTAACACAAAATTTGTTGTAACACATTTGTTGTAACACAAATATGCTGTAAAAACATATGTATTGTAACACCCTGTATAGTAAACTATGTTGTAACACATATGTATTTAACCATTGTTAGTAGCAATTTATAGTAAAAAACACTGTATGTAACACTTTTGTTGTAAAACCAATGCATAGTAACACCAAAATGTTTTAGCACACATATGTTTAACAACATGTTGTAAAAACTATGTTTGTAAAAACATTGTTTTCAAATATGTTAGTAGCACATTTTATAGTAAAAATTGTTGTAACAACATATGTATAGTAACCACATGTATAGTTAACACTTTGTATAGTAAAACATATGTAAGTAAACTTTTTTATGTAGAATTTGTATGTAAAACACATATGTATGAACACAATGTATGTAACACTTTGTATAGTAACACATTGTTAGTAAAAAATATGTATGTAGCAATATGTATAGAAAAACACAAGTTAGTAACCCAAAATTGCATAGTAACAACATTGTATAGTAACCACATATTTTGTAAAACTTTGTATAGTAACAAATATGATTTAAAACAATGTATAGTAACCCCCAAAAATGTATGTAACACATATATTTTAATCCAAAAATTTTTATAACCCTTGTATAGTAACACACATAGTATAGTAACACACATTGTATGTAACCCTATGTTAGTAACACATATGTATAGTAACACAATATGTATAGTAACCATATGTTAGTAACACCCAATTGTATGTAACACAATTTATAGTAAAACACAATGATAAAATAAAACCCCATGTTTGTAACAACATATGTTAGTAACACAATGTATAGTAACACACATATGTATAGTAAACTTGTATAGTAACACACAAATTTTTAGTAACAAAATATGTATAGTAAAACATATGTTGTAACACACATTGCTAAAAAACAATTTCCCGTAAGACACTATAACCCCTAAAAACAATACACAGTAAGACAATTACACGTAAGAACATATACACAGTAAGCACTTAAAAGTAAGGCACATAACACAGTAAGACACATATAACCCGTAAGACACATACAACTAAGACACATACACAGTAAGACAATTTAAAAACAGTAGCAATACACACAGTAAGACACATTTACACAGTAAGACACATATACACAGTAAGACACATATACACAGTAAGACACATATACACAGTAGACACATATACACAGTAAGACACATATACACAGTAAGACACATATACACAGTAAGACACATATCCACAGTAAGACACATATACACAGTAAGACACATATACACAGTAAGACACATATACACAGTAAGAACATATACACAGTAGACACATATACACAGTAAGACACATATACACAGTAAGACACATATACCAGTAAGACACATATACACAGTAAGACACATACCCACAGTAAGACAAATATACACAGTAAGACACATATACACAGTAAGACACATATACACAGTAAGACACATATACACAGTAAGACACATATACACAGTAAGACACATATACACAGTAAGACACATAACACCAGTAAGACACATATACACAGTAAGACACATACCCACAGTAAGACACATATACACAGTAAGACCATATACACAGTAAGACACATATACACAGTAAGACACATATACACAGTAAGACACATATACACAGTAAGACACATATACACAGTAAGACACATATACACAGTAAGACACATATACACAGTAAGACACATATACACAGTAAGACACATATACACAGTAAGACACATATACACAGTCGAGAACACATTTGATAGTTTCCTCTGTCCTCGACTGAGGAAAATATTGCACAACGTTGCAGTGTTGCACAACGTTGCACAATGCTGCACAGTGTTGCACAACGTTGCACAGTGTTGCACAGTGTTGAACAATGTTGCACAGTGTTGCACAATGTTGCACAATGCTGCACAGTGTTGCACAACGTTGCACAGTGTTGCACAACGTTGCACAATGTTGCACAGTGTTGCACAACGTTGCACAGTGTTGCACAACGTTGCACAATGTTGCACAGTGTTGCACAACGTTGCACAGTGTTGCACAGTGTTGAACAATGTTGCACAGTGTTGCACAATGTTGCACAGTGTTGCACAATGTTGCACAGTGTTGAACAATGTTGCACAGTGTTGAACAGTGTTGCACAGTGTTGCACAATGTTGCACAGTGTTGAACAATGTTGCACAGTGTTGAACAATGTTGCACAGTGTTGCAAAATGTTGCACAGTGTTGAACAATGTTGCACAGTGTTGCACAAATATTGCACAGTGTTGCACAGTGTTGCACAGTGTAGCACAGTGTTGCACAGTGTAGCACAGTGTTGCACAGTGTAGCACAGTGTTGCACAGTGTTGCACAGTGTTGCACAGTGTAGCACAGTGTTGCACAGTGTTGCACAGTGTAGCACAGTGTTGCACAGTGTTGCACAGTGTTGCACAGTGTTGCACAGTGTAGCACAGTGTAGCACAGTGTTGCACAGTGTTGCACAGTGTTGCACAGTGTTGCACAGTGTTGCACAGTGTAGCACAGTGTTGCACAGTGTTGCACAGTGTTGCACAGTGTAGCACAGTGTTGCACAGTGTTGCACAGTGTTGCACAGTGTAGCACAGTGTTGCACAGTGTTGCACAAGAGTCTCATTCTTCAGATTCCATTATAAGAAACAAATTAACTTGTTGATGGTATCAGAAACTACCTCACAAAAATCATATTTTTCCCATTAACAGTTATTTAACAGTTATTTAACAGTTATTTAACAGTTATTTAAGTTATTGTATATCACAAATATCACAAGCACTATTAAAATAACATTTAGGTAAACAAAGTTTGCCATTACAAAGGCACTTGCAGGTTGGGTAGCAACTTACACATGTACCAACAAACTGATAACACACAAACACAGCAACAGTGAACGTAACGTGTTATATACATG
Organism: Cherax quadricarinatus; assembly: GCF_026875155.1. Taxonomy (NCBI): domain Eukaryota; kingdom Metazoa; phylum Arthropoda; class Malacostraca; order Decapoda; family Parastacidae; genus Cherax; species Cherax quadricarinatus. Next base: position 6,843,089 of record NC_069483.1, read on the forward strand.
AGAAGGACGGCAGCCTCAGGTCTAGCCTTGACGGGTGTTGGTGAAGGTCTGTAGGTGTTGGTGAAGGTCTGTAGGTGTTGGTGTAGGTCTGTGGGGGTTGGTGAAGGTCTGTAGGTGTTGGTGAAGGTCTGTAGGTGTTGGTGTAGGTCTGAAGGTGTTGATGAAGGTCTGTAGGTGTTGGTGAAGGTCTGTAGGTGTTGGTGAAGGTCTGTAGGTGTTGGTGAAGATCTGTGGGTGTTGGTGAAGGTCTGTGGGGGTTGGTGAAGGTCTGTAGGTGTTGGTGAAGATCTGTGGGTGTTGGTGAAGGTCTGTAGATGATGGTGAAGGTCTGTGGGGGTTGGTGAAGGTCTGTAGATGTTGGTGAAGGTCTGTGGGTGTTGGTGAAGGTCTGTGGAGGTTGGTGAAGGTCTGTAGGTGTTGGTGAAGGTCTGTGGGTGTTGGTGAAGGTCTGTGGGTGTTGGTGAAGGTCTGTGGGGGTTGGTGAAGGTCTGTGGGGATTGGTGAAGGTCTGTAGGTGTTGGTGAAGGTCTGTGGGTGTTGGTGAAGGTCTGTGGGTGTTGGTGAAGGACTGTGGGGGTTGGTGAAGGTCTGTAGGTGTTGGTGAAGGTCTGTGGGTGTTGGTGAAGGTCTGTGGGTGTTGGTGAAGGTCTGTGGGTGTTGGTGAAGGTCTGTAGGTGTTGGTGAAGGTCTGTAGGTGTTGGTGAAGGTCTGTGGGGGTTGGTGAAGGTCTGTAGGTGTTGGTGAAGGTCTGTAGGTGTTGGTGAAGGTCTGTGGGTGTTGGTGAAGGTCTGTGGGTGTTGGTGAAGGTCTGTGGGTGTTGGTGAAGGTCTGTGGGGGTTGGTGAAGGTCTGTAGGTGATGGTGAAGGTCTGTGGGTGTTGGTGAAGGTCTGTGGGTGTTGGTGAAGGTCTGTAGGTGTTTGTGAAGGTCTGTAGGTGTTGGTGAAGGTCTGTAGGTGATGGTGAAGGTCTGTGGGTGTTGGTGAAGGTCTGTGGGTGTTGGTGAAGGTCTGTGGGGGTTGGTGAAGGTCTGTAGGTGTTGGTGAAGGTCTGTAGGTGTTGGTGAAGGTCTGTGGGTGTTGGTGAAGGTCTGTGGGGGTTGGTGAAGGTCTGTGGGTGAGGGTGTAGGTCTGTGGGTGTTGGTGAAGGTCTGTAGATGTTGGTGAAGGTCTGTGGGTGTCGGTGAAGGTCTGTTGGGGTTGGAGAAGGTCTGTAGGGGTTGGTGAAGGTCTGTGGGTGTTTTTGAAGGTCTGTAGATGTTGGTGAAGGTCGGTGGGTGTTGGTGAAGGTCTGTGGGGTGTTGGTGAAGGTCTGTGGGTGAGGGTGTAGGTCTGTGCGTGTTCGTGTAGGTCTGTGGGTGTTGGTGTAGGTCTGTGGGTGTTGGTGCAGGTCTGTGGGTGTTGGTGTAGGTCTGTTGGTGTTGGTGTAGGTCTGTGGGTGTTGGTGAAGGTCTGTGGGTGATGGTGTAGGTCTGTGGGTGTTGGTGAAGGTCTGTGGGTGTTGGTGCAGGTCTATGGGTGTTGGTGTAGGTCTGTTGGTGTTGGTGTAGGTCTGTGGGTGTTGGTGAATGTCTGTGGGTGTTGGTGTAGGTCTGTGGGTGATGGTGTAGGTCTTTGGGTGTTGGTGTAGGTCTGTGGGTGTTGGTGAAGGCCTGTGGGTGATGGTGTAGGTCTGTGGGTGTTGGTGAAGGTCTGTGGGTGTTGGTGTAGGTCTGTGGGTGTTGGTGTAGGTCTGTGGGTGTTGGTGTAGGTCTGTGGGTGTTGGTGAAGGTCTGTGGGTGATTGTGTAGGTCTGTGGGTGATGGTGTAGGTCTGTGGGTGATGGTGTAGGTCTGTGGGTGTTGGTGAAGGTCTGTGGTTGATGGTGTAGGTCTGTGGGTGTTGGTGAAGGTCTGTGGGTGTTGGTGTAGATCTGTGGGTGTTGGTGAAGGTCTGTGGGTGATGGTGTAGGTCTGTGGGTGTTGGTGAAGGTCTGTGGGTGATGGTGTAGGTCTGTGGGTGATGGTGTAGGTCTGTGGGTGATGGTGTAGGTCTGTGGGTGTTGGTGAATGTCTGTGGGTATTGGTGTAGGTCTGTGGGTGATGGTGTAGGTCTGTGGGTGATGGTGTAGGTCTGTGGGTGTTGGTGAAGGTTCTGTGGGTGATGGTGAAGGTCTGTGGGTATTAATGAAGGTCTGTGGGTGATGGTGAAGGTTTGTGGGTGTTGGTGAAGGTCTGTGGGTGTTGGTGAAGGTCTTGTGGGTGTTGGTGAAGGTCTGTGGGTGTTGGTGTAGGTCTGTGGGGTGTGGTGAAGGTCTGTAGGTGATGGTGAAGGTCTGTGGGTGTTGGCGAAGGTCTGTGAGTGATGGTGAAGGTCTGTGGGTGTTGGTGTAGGTCTGTGGGTGATGGTGAAGGACTGTGGGTGTTTTTGTAGGACTGTGGGTGTTGGTGAAGGTCTGTGGGTGATGGTGAAGGTCTGTGGGTGTTGGTATAGGTCTGTGGGTGATGGTGAAGGTCTGTGGGTGTTGGTGTAGCTCGCTGGGTGTTGGTGTAGGTTCGTGGGGTGATGGTGAAGGTCTGTGGGTGATGGTGTAGGTCTGTGGGTGTTGGTGAAGGTCTGTGGGTGTTGGTGAAGGTCTGTGGGTGTTGGTGAAGGTCTGTGGATGTTGGTGAAGGTCTGTGGGTGTTGGTGAAGGTCTGTGGGTGTTGGTGAAGGTCTTTGGGTGATGGTGAAGGTCTGTGGGTGTTGGTGTAGGTCTGTGGGTGATGGTGAGGGTCTGTGGGTGTTGGTGTAGGTCTGTGGGTAATGCGGAAGGTCTGTGGGTGTTGGTGAAGGTCTGTGGGTGTCGGTGAAGGTCTGTGGGTGTTGGTCTGTGGGTGATGGTGTATGTCTGTGGGTGTTGGTGTAGGTCTGTGGGTGATGGGGAAGGTCTGTGAGTGTTGGTGAAGGTCTGTGGGTGGTGGTGTAGGTCTGTGGGTGTTGCTGAAGGTCTGTGGGTGTTAGTGTAGGTCTGTGGGTGTTGGTGAAGGTCTGTGTGGGTGTTGGTGTGAAGGTCTGTGGGTGTTGGTGAAGGTCTGTGGGTGTTGGTCTGTTGGTGATGGTGTAGGTCTGTGGCAGATGGTGAAGGTCTGTGGGTGTTGGTGAAGATCTGTGGGGTGTTGGTGAAGGTCTGTGGGTGTTGGGTGTAGATCTGTGGGGTGTTGGTGAAGGTCTGTGAGTGTTGGTGAAGGTCTGTGGATGTTGGTGAAGGTCTGTGGGTGTTGGTGAAGGTCTGTGGGTGTTGGTGAAGGTCTGTGGGTGTGGTGAAGGTCTGTGAGTGTTGGTGAAGGTCTGTGGGTGTTGGTGTAGATCTGTGGGTGTTGGTGAAGGTCTGTGAGTGTTGGTGAAGGTCTGTGGGTGTTGGTGAAGGTCTGTGGATGTTGGTGAAGGTCTGTGGGTGTTGGTGAAGGTCTGTGGGTGTTGGTGAAGGTCTTTGGGTGATGGTGAAGGTCTGTGGGTGTTGGTGTAGGTCTGTGGGTGATGGTGAGGGTCTGTGGGTTGTGGTGTAGGTCTGTGGGTAATGCGGAAGGTCTGTGGGTGTTGGTGAAGGTCTGTGGGTGTCGGTGAAGGTCTTGTGGGTGTGTGGTCTGTGGGTGATGGTGTATGTCTGTGGGTGTTGGTGTAGGTCTGTGGGTGATGGGAAGGTCTGTGAGTGTTGGTGAAGGTTCTGTGGGTGGTGGTGTAGGTCTGTGGGTGTTGCTGAAGGTCTGTGGGTGTTAGTGTAGGTCTGTGGGTGTTGGTGAAGGTCTGTGGGTGTTGGTGAAGGTCTGTGGGTGTTGGTGAAGGTCTGTGGGTGTTGGTCTGTTGGTAGATGGTGTAGGTCTGTGGCAGATGGTGAAGGTCTGTGGGTGTTGGTGAAGATCTGTGGTGTTGGTGAAGGTCTGTGGGTGTTGGTGTAGATCTGTGGGTGTTGGTGAAGGTCTGTGAGTGTTGGTGAAGGTCTGTGAGTGTTGGTGAAGGTCTGTGGGTGTTGGTGTAGGTCTGTGGGTGTTGGTGTAGGTCTGTGGGTGTTGGTGTAGGTCAGTGGGTGTTGGGGAAGGTCTGTGGGTGATGGTGAAAGTCTGTGGGTGTTGGTGAAGGTCTGTGGGCGTTGGTGAGGTCTGTGGGAATGCTGTGTGGGTGTTGGTGAAGGTCTGTGGATGTTAGTGAAGGTCTGTGGGTGTCGTTGAAGGTCTGTGGGTGTGGTGAAGGTCTGTAGGTGTTGGTGAAGGTCTGTTGGGTGTGTGTTTGAAGGTCTGTGGGTGTTGGTGAAGGTCTATGGGTGTTGGTGAAGGTCTGTGGGTGTTGGTGAAGGTCTATGGGTGTTGTGAAGGTCTGTGGTGTGTTTGGTGAAATCTGTGGGTGTTGGTGAAGGTCTCTGGGGAGTGGAGAATGTTGGTGAAGGTTGGTGGGTGTTGGTGAAGGTGTGTGAGGAATGTTGGTGGGTGTTGGTGAAGGTGCGTGAGGAATGTTGGTGGGTGTTGGTGAAGGTCTGTGAGGAATGTTGGTGGGTGTTGGTGAGGTTTTAAGTGTTGGTGAATGTTTGTGGTTAATATTGGTGGGTGTTGGTGAAAGTCTGTGGGGAATGTTGGTAGGTGTTGGTGAAGGTCTGTGGGGAATGTTGGTGGGTGTTGGTGAAGGACTGTGAGGAATATTGGTGGGTGTTGGTGAAGTTCTGTGGGGAATGTTGGTGGGTGTTGGTGAAGGTCTGCGGGGAATGTTGGTGGGTGTTGGTGAAGGTCTGCGGGGAATGTTGGTGGGTGTTGGTGAAGGTCTGCGGGGAATGTTGGTAGGTGTTGGTGAAGGTCTGTGGGGAATGTGGTGGGTGTTGGTGAAGGACTGTGAGGAATTTGGTGGGTGTTGGTGAAGTTCTGTGGGGAATGTTGGTGGGTGTTGGTGAAGGTCTGCGGGGAATGTTGGTGGGTGTTGGTGAAGGTCTGTGGGGAATGGAGAATGTTGGTGGGTTTTGTTGAAGGTCTGTGGGGAATGTTGGTGGGTGTTGGTGATGGTCTGTGGGTAATATTAGTGGGTGTTGGTGATGGTCTGTGGGGATGTTGGTGATTGTTGGTGAAGGTTCGTGGGTGTTGGTGAGGTCTGTGGGTAATATTAGTGGGTGTTGGTGATGGTCTGTGGGGATGTTGGTGATTGTTGGTGAAGGTTCGTGGGTGTTGGTGAAGGTCTGTGGGTAATTTTAGTGGGTGTTGGTGATGGTCTGTGGGGAATGTTGGTGGTGTTGGTGAATGTCTGTGGGAAATATTGGCGGGTGTTGGTGAAGGTCTGTGGGGAATGTAGAATGTTGGTGGTTGTTGGTGAAGGTCTGTGGGGAATGGCGAATGTTCGTGTGTGTAGGTGAAGGTCTTGTGGGAATGTTGGTGGGTGTTGGTGAAGGTCTGTGGGCAGTGTTGGTGGGTGTTGGTGAAGGTCTGTGGGGAATGTTGGTGGGTGTTGGTGAAGGTCTGTGGGCAGTGCTGTGGTGTTTGGTGAAGGTCTGTGGGGAATGTTGGTGGGTGTTGGTGAAGGTTTGTGAGGAATATTGGTGGGTGTTGGTGAAGGTCTGTGGGGAATGTTGGTGGGTGTTGGTGAAGGTCTGTGCTGAATGTTGGTGGGTGTTGGTGAAGGTCTGTGGGGAATGTTGGTGTGTGTTGGTGAGGGTCTGTGCTGAATGTTGGTGGGTGTTGGTGAAGGTCTGTGGGGAATGGGGAATGTTGGTGGGTTTTGGTGAAGGTCTGTGGGGAATGTTGGTGGGTGTTGGTGAAGGTTCGTGGGTGTTGGTGATGGTCTGTGGGTAATATTAGTGGGTGTTGGTGATGGGCTGTGGGGAATGTTGGTGGGTGTTTGTGAAGGTCTGTGCAGAATGTTGGTGGGTGTTGGTGAATATCTGTGGGAAATATTGGCGGGTGTTGGTGAAGGTCTGTGGGGAATGGATAATGTGGTGGTTGTTGGTGAAGGTCTGTTTGAAGTGTTGGTGGGTTGTTGGAGAAGGTATGTGGGGAATGTTGGTGGGTGTTGGTGAAGGTATGTGGGGAATGTTGGTGGGTGTTGGTGAAGGTCTGTGGGGAATGTTGGTGGGTGTTGGAGAAGGTATGTGGGGAATGTTGGTGGGTGTTGGTGAAGGTCTGTGGGGAATGTTGGTGGGTGTTGGAGAAGGTATGTGGGGAATGTTGGTGGGTGTTAGTGAAGGTCTGTGGGAATGTTGGTGAAGGTCTGTGGGAAATGGAGAATGATTGGTGGGTGTTGGTGAAGGTCTGTGGGGAATGTTGGTGGGTGTTGGTGAAGGTCTGTGGGGAATGTTGGTGGGTGTTGGTGAAGGTCTGTGGGGAATGTTGGTGGGTGTTGTTGAAGGTCTGTGGGGAATGTTGGTGGGTGTTGTTGAAGGTCTGTGGGGAATGTTGGTGGGTGTTGGTGAAGGTCTCTGGGGAATGTTGGTGGGTGTTTGGTGAAGGTCTCTGGGGAATGTTGGTGGGTGTTGGTGAGGGTCTGTGGGGGAATGTTGGTGGGTGTTGGTGAAGGTCTGTGGGGAATGTTGGTGGGTGTTTGTGAAGGTCTGTGGGGAATGTTGGTGGGTGTTGGTGAAGGTCTGTGGGGAATGTTGGTGGGTGTTGGTGAAGGTCTGTGGGGAATGTTGGTGGGTGTTTGTGAAGGTCTGTGGGGAATGTTGGTGGGTGTTGGTGAAGGTCTGTGGGGAATGTTGGTGGGTGTTGGTGAAGGTCTGTGGGGAATGTTGGTGGGTGATGGGCATATGTGGTAGGTGTTGGTAAGTGTTTGTGGGTATTGGAGAGCTGGGGTGATGTGCGGAGGCAGTGAAGCTAACAGTGCCGGGGTGATTGACGGCAGCAGTGAAGCTAACAGTGATGGAGTGATGGACGGCAGCAGTGAAGCTAACAGTGATGGAGTGATGGACGGCAGCAGTGAAGCTAACAGTGATGGGGTGATGTGCGGAGGCAGTGAAGCTAACAGTGCCTGGGTGATTGACGGCAGCAGTGAAGCTAACAGTGATGGAGTGATGGACGGCAGCAGTGAAGCTAACAGTGATGGGGTGATGGAGGGCAGCAGTGAAGCTAACAGAGCTGGGGTGATGGACGGCAGCAGTGAAGCTAACAGTGCTGGGGTGATGGACGGCAGCAGTGAAGCTAACAGTGATGGGGTGATGTGCGGAGGCAGTGAAGCTAACAGTGCCGGGGTGATTGACGGCAGCAGTGAAGCTAACAGTGATGGAGTGATGGACGGCAGCAGTGAAGCTAACAGTGATGGGGTGATGGAGGGCAGCAGTGAAGCTAACAGAGCTGGGGTGATGGTCGGCAGCAGTGAAGCTAACAGTGCTGGGGTGATGGACGGCAGCAGTGAAGCTAACAGTGATGGGGTGATGGACGGCAGCAGTGAAGCTAACAGTGATGGGGTGATGGAGGGCAGCAGTGAAGCTAACAGTGGTGGGGTGATGGACGGCAGCAGTGAAGCTAACAGTGATGGGGTGATGGACTGCAGCAGTGAAGCTAACACTGATGGGGTGATGGAGGGCAGCAGTGAAGCTAACAGAGCTGGGGTGATGGACGGCAGCAGTGAAGCTAACAGTGATGGGGTGATGGACGGCAGCAGTGAAGCTAACAGTGCTGGGGTGATGGAGGGCAGCAGTGAAGCTACCAGTGATGGGTGATGGACGGCAGCAGTGAAGCTAACAGTGCTGGGGTGATGGACGGCAGCAGTGAAGCTAACAGTGATGGGGTGATGGACGGCAGCAGTGAAGCTAACAGTACTGGGGTGATGGACGGCAGCAGTGAAGCTAACAGTGCTGGGGTGATGGACGGCAGCAGTGAAGCTAACAGTGCTGGGGTGATGTACGGCAGCAGTGAAGCTAACAGTGCTGGGATGATGGACGGCAACAGTGAAGGCAGCAATAACGACTTAGTTATCGTGGGTGAGAATGATGGGCTCCGGAGTGACAATACGACCCATCAACACTACACTGCTGCCGATGTAGTCCCAGACGAAGAAGATAAAAGGATGATCCACCTCGAAGTACTTGTCACCGAAAGTTCCCACCTGGTCACCTCCGGGGACCTGGGGTGGAGACCAGTCATCTCCTTCCTCCACAACCTCACACACGGCTCTGGGGACACAAAATTCAGTAAGTCCTCAAACCAACATACACTTTATATACAGCTTTAAGAATAAGACAGGTCGTACGAGGCATGATGTAAGTGACTCAGGAAATTGTTATAACACGATTGTAAACAACTCAGGGTACGGGTGGGGTTATCATTCATCTTTCTCGCCTGCGTTCCAGGGAGTACAAACAAATGTAGACGCTTTATCATACCTACATCCATGGCAAGTGAATCGTAAAACTCAAGGCCAGTGTATAAGCCATTGGGCCATCTGGGGTCCATTTTAGCCTCGCTATGATGTGTAAATATACGTAGTTGGACAAATCTTATTGTATCTAGCTGGCCCAGTGGTTAATGCACTGGCCTGGAGTTTAACGACTCACTTGCCATGAATTCTAACCTCACCCGTACCATGGTTTAAGAAGTAGGTGAATCCAGTCAGTCGCATCAAGAGGCAGAGTCAGGAGCTGTGACTCGACCTTCACATTCCAGGACTATAGTAGATGACTACAAATATGTGAGCGGTGTTGAACCAAACGTTGATAAAAGAAAGGTCCCAAGAGCTACAATATGGCTTTTGGATAAATTAGACGCATGTACAACACTTGGGTATCTTTATTGTGGAAACGTTTCGCCACACAGTGGCTTCATCAGTCCAATAGAAAAACGAGAACTGAAGATCAGAAGAAAACTGAGGTAATCCGTCCCTCAGCCTGGAGTCGATGTAATCACTCCATCAATCTTAATAAAAATACAACATAACCTGGAACTATGGTCTGTATAAGTTGTATCATGTACTTGTGGAAATAAAAAATATTATTATTATTATTATTATTATTATTATTATTATTATTATTATTATTATTATTATTATTATTATTATTATTATTATTATTATTATATTATTACACAGAATTACGCTCCTCGACCATTGCCAGGGTCAGGGTCAGATTTACTATGAAACTAATGAAGTTTAAGCTTGAGGGGCCCAGTACTCTTGCTCCAGAACCTGATAAGTCACATATATAGCTCCGTAATAAATATTTCTGGACGAAGAATTTTTTTTTTTTTACACATTAACGATTAATAAATGAGAATGTGACAGTGTAGATGAATGGTTCAGAGAACCGATACGTTGATAAACGTTTCGCCACACAGTGGCTTCATCAGTCCATATAAAGGAGGAGTCAAATGTGATACCACCTACGACTGCTGCACCTCACCTGCCTGCGGTATATAAGCTACTTCTCCACATAATATACCGTATTCCTTTCAAGACTGATGGACTGACCACATCGACTCAAGGCTGAGGGACTGATTACCTCAAACTCCTTCTGTTCTTCACCATTCTCCTTTGTATGGACTGATGAAGCTACTGTGTGGCGAAACGTTTCCTCAATAAAGATACCCAAGAGTTGCACACATGTCTAATTTATCAACGAGAATGTGACATGTCAGAGCAGATGATATGAGAATAACAACATGGCGCAGGTGAATAACATACATGTACAACACTTTCGGAACTATTTTCAAAACATCGCGTCTGTACTCGACTGAAAAAGCCAGTTCTGCAAGCGAAACGTTTGGGAAATAAAGATACGAAAGTGTCAGACATTTACCTTATTGTTATACAAGTAAGATTGTATTATAAACTACTAGTGTAGTGATGCGACAAGTTGTAGTTGAGAAACACAAACAACAACTGCAAACTCTGATACGACGATATTTCTTGTATTAATGTTGGTAGAATTACCTATAATATGTTAAGTAAAAGGACACAAGTGCAACTAATGTGATATTTTATTGTGGCAACGTTTCGCTCTCCAGGAACTTTGTCAAGCTGTTACAAACAGTACAGTATACATACCCTCTGTATCCATGTAGTGCTTGTAACAGCTTGACAAAGTTCCTGGAGAGCGAAACGTTGCCACAATAAAATGTCACATTAGTTGCACTTGTGTCCTTTTACCTATCATGTTTTTTCTTAATGTGATGTAATGTTTTCTAAATTATTAGATCACATCTGTCAGACACAGTAACATCTTTGCATCTATACAGGAAATTCTTCTTCTCTTATCTAACCTTCAGTCGTGACTTACACTAGTGGATTTGTCCAGTGGTGACTCCGCCTCCTCCTGCTTCTACTCACCTGACTGCAGTAAGTCACTTCTCCGACCATATCATATACTTTTGTCAAGACTGATGACTGATGGACTGTACACATCGACTCGAGGCTGAGGGACCGATTACCTCAAACTCCTCATCTTTCACCATTCTTCTTTGTACTGGACTGATGAAGCCATAGGCTGGCGAAATGTTTCCTCAGTATAGATTGCCGAGTGTTACACAAGTGCCTCACTATTCAAATATTGTTAATAAAGTTTAAAATTACTGCTGCTTGTGTTTCTGTCAAACAGAAAAGAGAGGTAGTTTACCTATGGAGGAAGTCATGGAGGAGGAGGCTTGGGGTTGTGTCAGTGGTGGTGGGGAAGACAGCAGTCAGTCCCAGTGATACCAGGGCGTCCTGCAGGGGTGGTACCACGTCCACTCTGAACCTTGGTAGTCTCAGGTTCACACGCTCGTCCTGTACCAACATAACACACACACAACACTAAAATCATAATGTTAGTCTCAGGTTCACTCGTTCATCAGTGATACAGCTCAATGAGGAATAAATGAGAGGAAATACAACACTACAGCTATCATATTAGACCATAGCTGAAAGCTATACAATAGGTGGTGAAAGTTCTTGACAGATAAAACACTGAGAGGGATAAATAACTCACAGCCACATATAAACTATTTCGTAATTATTTTGTGACTGAATTCAGGTCTGCATAAACAACTTATTGCGACTGTTATTAGATCATTAATCTGCAAATAGACAATTACCACTGTGGAAAGGTGTGGTAATATCTTTTGTACAGTTCAGGACTGCACATAATGGGCCCCTGGACCCATTATGTACCTCTGTAATGTTGAGGTACAGTCCCTGGACCCATTATGTACCTCTGTAATGTTGAGGTACAGTCCCTGGACCCATTATGTACCTCTGTAATGTTGAGGTACAGTTCCTGGACCCATTATGTACCTCTGTAATGTTGAGGTACAGTCCCTGGACCCCATTATGTACCTCTGCAATGTTGAGGTACAGTCCCTGGACCCATTATGTACCTCTGTAATGTTGAGGTACAGTCCCTGGACCCATTATGTACCTCTGTAATGTTGAGGTACAGTCCCTGGACCCATTATGTACCTCTGTAATGTTGAGGTACAGTCCCTGGACCCATTATGTACCTCTGTAATGTTGAGGTACAGTCCCTGGACCCATTATGTACCTCTGTAATGTTGAAGTACAGTCCCTGGACCCATTATGTACCTCTGTAATGTTGAGGTACAGTCCCTGGACCCATTATGTACCTCTGTAATGTTGAGGTACAGTCCCTGGACCCATTATGTACCTCTGTAATGTTGAGGTAAAGTCCCTGGACCCATTATGTACCTCTGTAATGTTGGGGTATAGTCCCTGGACCCATTATGTACCTCTGTAATGTTGAGGTACAGTCCCTGAACCCATTATTTACCTCTGTAATGTTGAGGTACAGTCCCTGGACCCATTATGTACCTCTGTAATGTTGAGGTACAGTCCCTGGACCCATTATGTACCTCTGTAATGTTGAGGTAAAGTCCCTGGACCCATTATGTACCTCTGTAATGTTGGGGTACAGTCCCTGGACCCATTATGTACCTCTGTAATGTTGAGGTACAGTCCCTGGACCCATTATGTACCTCTGTAATGTTGAGGTACAGTCCCTGGACCCATTATGTACCTCTGTAATGTTGAGGTACAGTCCCTGGACCCATTATGTACCTCTGTAATGTTGAGGTCCAGTCCCTGGACCCATTATGTACCTCTGTAATGTTGAGGTACAGTCCCTGGACCCATTATGTACCTCTGTAATGTTGAGGTACAGTCCCTGGACCCATTATGTACCTCTGTAATGTTGAGGTACAGCCCCTGGACCCATTATGTACCTCTGTAATGTTGAGGTACAGTCCCTGGACCCATTATGTACCTCTGTAATGTTGAGGTACAGTCCCTGGACCCATTATGTACCTCTGTAATGTTGAGGTACAGTCCCTGGACCCATTATGTACCTCTGTAATGTTGAGGTACAGTCCCTGGACCCATTATGTACCTCTGTAATGTTGAGGTACAGTCCCTGGACCCATTATGTACCTCTGTAATGTTGAGGTACAGTCCCTGGACCCATTATGTACCTCTGTAATGTTGAGGTACAGTCCCTGGACCCATTATGTACCTCTGTAATGTTGAGGTACAGTCCCTGGACCCATTATGTACCTCTGTAATGTTGAGGTACAGTCCCTGGACCCATTATGTACCTCTGTAATGTTGAGGTACAGTCCCTGGACCCATTATGTACCTCTGTAATGTTGAGGTACAGTCCCTGGACCCATTATGTACCTCTGTAATGTTGAGGTACAGTCCCTGGACCCATTATGTACCTCTGTAATGTTGAGGTACAGTCCCTGGACCCATTATGTACCTCTGTAATGTTGAGGTACAGTCCCTGGACCCATTATGTACCTCTGTAATGTTGAGGTACAGTCCCTGGACCCATTATGTACCTCTGTAATGTTGAGGTACAGTCCCTGGACCCATTATGTACCTCTGTAATGTTGAGTTACAGTCCCTGGACCCATTATGTACCTCTGTAATGTTGAGGTACAGTCCCTGGACCCATTATGTACCTCTATAAGCTTGACTACCACCCACAGGATGGATACGGTGTATAACAGAGATATCTAACTAACATGCAAGTCCTACAAGCAGAATAAAATTAAAATAAATGATGTGATAGATTATAAGTAGAATAAAGGACACCACAAGCTGATCTCTGTCCAGTGTTACCAGAAGGTAACACTGAACACTTGGACATATTAGAAAACGTTTCGGTCCTGGGACCTTGATCACTTCACTGTATTTTTGTATACCTGAATAAACTTACTTACATAGGACCTTGATCACTTACGTGTCTTTTTAAACCACTAGTACGTGATCAAGGTCCTGGGACATTGATTACTTCCGAAGTGATCAAGGCTCCAGGACCGTAATGTTTTTTAATATGTTCAAGTGTTTGTTTACGTGTCTTTCCAAACCAACTTGACGGTATCCATTACCAAGGTTTACACCATTTCCTTCTGGTTGGAAGGTATGACTGTGGTAGTCAAATGCTGATGACTAAGACACTTGTAAAACAACTGTGTATCTTTATTGTAACGTGTCACCTACACAGTAGGTTTCTTCATGAGAATACAGAGACATCAGCAGCAGTAGAGGTGTAAAGATGATGTAATCAGTCCATCACCCTGGAAGACGTCGCTCAGAGGTGGTCAGTCCCTCAGTCGAACTCTCCACTTTCGTATTTTTCAATTATCTCTTTCTTCATTTCCATCGTAATTCTCACCCTTTTTAACACAGGCTTGGCACTGGAAGCTTTCTTGGGGCCCATGGTGGCTTATTTAGCGGTTACAAGCACTAAAAACACTGGAATAATCCAAAATAGTATATGGCAGGTACACGTGGAAGTTGCGGGACTGACCACTTCAAAACTACGTCTTCCAGGGTAATGGACTGGTACCATCGTCTTTTCATTGCTACAGCGTCTGCTGCCTCTGTATCTGACTGAAGAAGTAAGATAAGATAAGATAAGATTTCGTTCGGATTTTTAACCCCGGAGGGTTAGCCACCCAGGATAACCCAAGAAAGTCAGTGCGTCATCGAGGACTGTCTAACTTATTTCCATTGTGGTCCTTAATCTTGTCCCCCAGGATGCGACCCACACCAGTCGACTAACACCCAGGTACCTATTTGCTGCTAGGTGAACAGGACAACAGGTGTAAGGAAACGTGTCGAATGTTTCCACCCGCCGGGAATCGAACCCGGGCCCTCCGTGTGTGAAGCGGGAGCTTTAGCCACCAGGCCACCGGGCCACCATAACCAGGCCACCAGCTGTTGTACATGTGACTTAATCTTCAGCTTGTCGGTATTTTATGCCATTTTTAACATAATTAAATGTTACTCTGACATCAGCCTACATCATGGAGATTTTCTCTACGTCTCTTAACAAACAATTTGTCTCGCAGAAGATTAAATAGCATATAGAATCAATAAATTAAATGCCAGGAACACTTGTCAATCCTCAATAATAACTCACAGAGCGACAGAAATTAAGGAGGTTGATTAATCTGTATATTTCGACCCCCTTCTGGGATCCTCTTCATACCGATCACTCAATCTCCTGAGTTACTGTCTCCATGTGGGTTATTATTGAGTATATAGAATTAAATATACATAACTAACTGTTACATATGTGTTATAATCGTCAACTTGTCAGTATTGGATGCCACTGAGAAAAGTATTAAATTATACTTACCTTGAGAGTAGAAAAGAGAGCCTTAATATTGTCAGCAGTGATGTTTCGCTCAAGGTTGGTGAGGCCGAGGTCAGCATGATCTGGTAGGAGAATGAACATAGAGACCTTTCTACCCACGAAGGGTAGCTCCAGGACTCGAACTTCCAGGTCAGGTGAATAACCAAGTGGTAACTCCAGACGTCCCACCATCATTGGAATCTCGAACCTGAGACACAGTACAACACTAGTGTTATGATGGGTAAGGTTTGTCAGGAAACAGGATAACTGTTTCCTGATGAGGGTCTTGGTCAAATGATAACCCGCCTTTGGAGCTTTTGGTCATCTGACCGAGGCCTTCCGCTGGCTTACCAGTCCATCCCTTTAAAAATCAGGGTTTTCAGGTATTAATAGTGTTATGATGATAAGACACATATGCAACAGTTAGGTATCTTTATTCCGAAACGTTTCGACTACACAGTAGACTTCTTCAGTCGAGTACAGAGGAGTTAACATAAGCAGTAGAGTTGTAAAGACGATGTAATCGGTCCATCCTTGAAGTGGTAGGTTTGTTCCAGACTATGGAACAATACTCTTCTCCAGGCTGAGGAACTGACCACCTCAGAACTCCGTCTTCAAGGGTGATGGACTGATTACATAGTCTTCACATCTCTACTGTTTCTGTTAACTCCTCTGTACTCGAATGAAGAAGCCTGCTGTGTAGGCGAAACGTTTCGGACTAAGAATACCTAACTGTTGCACATTTCTTACTTATCAACAAGTCGGTATTGCATACCATTTCTCACATTCACTAAAGTTATAAAACTCTTGCAGTGGTAATCAGTAATTGCTGATGCTGCATATTTCTGGTCACCGTATTACAGAATGGATATAAATACTCTGGAAAACGTACAGAGGAGGATGACAACGTTGATCCCATGTAGCAGAAACCTTCCCTATGAGGATAGACTGAGGACCCTGAATCTGCACTCTCTAGGGGGGATATGATTGAGGTGTATAAATGGAAGACAGGAATAAATAAAGGGGATGTAAATAACGCCCTACAAATATATAACTAAGACAGGATATAGAAGTGACAACTCTCCTGTGACGTGATATAGAAGTGACAACTTACCTCTCCTGTGAGGTGATATAGAAGTGACAACTTACCTCTCCTGTGACGTGATATAGAAGTGACAACTTACCTCTCCTGTGAGGTGATATAGAAGTGACAACTTACCTCTCCTGTGAGGTGATATGGAAGTGACAACTCTCCTGTGAGGTGATATAGAAGTGACAATTTATCTCTCCTGTGACGTGATATAGAAGTGACAACTTACCGCTCCTGTGAGGTGATATAGAAGTGACAACTCACCTCTCTTGTGACGTGATATAGAAGTGACAACTCACCTCTCCTGTGAGGTGATATGGAAGTGACAACTCTCCTGTGGCAGATGTGGCAGATGCTGCAGGTGTATGGTGTAGGAGGTAGGTTACTGAAAGCAGTGAAGAGTTTTTACGAGGATAGTGAGGCTCAAGTTAGAGTATGTAGGAAAGAGGGAAATTATTTCCCAGTAAAAGTAGCCTTAGACAAGGATGTGTGATGTCGCCGTGGTTGTTTAATATATTTATAGATGGGGTTGTAAGAGAAGTAAATGCGAGGGTCTTGGCAAGAGGCGTGGAGTTAAAAGATAAAGAATCACACATAAAGTGGGAGTTGTCACAGTTGCTCTTTGCTGATGACACTGTGCTCTTGGGAGATTCTGAAGAGAAGTTGCAGAGATTGGTGGATGAATTTGGTAGGGTGTGCAAAAGAAGAAAATTGAAAGTGAATACAGGAAAGAGTAAGGTTATGAGGATAACAAAAAGATTAGGTGATGAAAGATTGGATATCAGATTGGAGGGAGAGAGTATGGAGGAGGTGTATGTATTCAGATATTTGGGAGTGGACGTGTCAGCGGATGGGTCTATGAAAGATGAGGTGAATCATAGAATTGATGAGGGGAAAAGGGTGAGTGGTGCACTTAGGAGTCTGTGGAGACAAAGAACTTTGTCCTTGGAGGCAAAGAGGGGAATGTATGAGAGTATATTTTTACCAACACTCTCATATGGGTGTGAAGCATGGGTGATGAATGTTGCAGCGAGGAGAAGGCTGGAGGCAGTGGAGATGTCATGTCTGAGAGCATGTGTGGTGTGAATATAATGCAGAGAATTCGTAGTTTGGAAGTTAGGAGGAGGTGCGGGATTACCAAAACTGTTGTCCAGAGGGCTGAGGAAGGGTTGTTGAGGTGGTTCGGACATGTGGAGAGAATGGAGCGAAACAGAATAACTTCAAGAGTGTATCAGTCTGTAGTGGAA
Source organism: Cherax quadricarinatus (assembly GCF_026875155.1). NCBI lineage: Eukaryota > Metazoa > Arthropoda > Malacostraca > Decapoda > Parastacidae > Cherax > Cherax quadricarinatus. Next base: position 6,859,977 of record NC_069483.1, read on the forward strand.
GGAAGGCGGGGTAGGGGTCGGCCTAGGAAAGGTTGGAGGGAGGGGGTAAAGGAGGTTTTGTGTGCGAGGGGCTTGGACTTCCAGCAGGCATGCGTGAGCGTGTTTGATAGGAGTGAATGGAGACAAATGGTTTTTAATACTTGACGTGCTGTTGGAGTGTGAGCAGAGTAACATTTATGAAGGGGTTCAGGGAAACCGGCAGGCCGGACTTGAGTCCTGGAGATGGGAAGTACAGTGCCTGCACTCTGAAGGAGGGGTGTTAATGTTGCAGTTTAAAAACTGTAGTGTAAAGCACCCTTCTGGCAAGACAGTGATGGAGTGAATGATGGTGAAAGTTTTTCTTTTTCGGGCCACCCTGCCTTGGTGGGAATCGGCCGGTGTGATAATATAATATAAATATAACTCTCCTGTGACGTGATATAGAAGTGACAACTTACCTCTCCTGTGAGGTGATATAGAAGTGACAACTCACCTCTCCTGTGACGTGATATAGAAGTGACAACTTACCTCTCCTGTGAGGTGATATAGAAGTGACAACTTACCTCTCCTGTGACGTGATATAGAAGTGACAACTTACCTCTCCTGTGAGGTGATATAGAAGTGACAACTTACCTCTCCTGTGACGTGATATAGAAGTGACAACTTACCTCTCCTGTGACGTGATATAGAAGTGACAACTTACCTCTCCTGTGAGGTGATATAGAAGTGACAACTCACCTCTCCTGTGAGGTGATATAGAAGTGACAACTTACCTCTCCTGTGAGGTGATATAGAAGTGACAACTTACCTCTCCTGTGAGGTGATATAGAAGTGACAACTCACCTCTCCTGTGAGGTGATGTAGAAAAGGCCCTTGTCGAAGGTCAGGTTGCGGTCAAATCTATGCAACCATCTACCAGAAAAATACACAACCAGGACAGCCAGTGCCTCCACCTGGGCGGTGGGCGTGTGTACTAGTGGTGCCCCTACCAGCCCGCCCGTCTCCACGCCCACCCACCTGTAAAACAACAACTTGATTTATGATTTACACTGTTCAGTTTACAGGCTACAGGAACCATACTTGTTTTTTTACGAGGTTAGATTTACAGGTTAAGGTTCAATGCTCTCTTGTTTACAGGCAGGTAGCCACATCATGGGTACGGTGTGGCTACCACCCACACCATGGGTATAGTGTGGCTACCAACAACACCATGGGTATGGTGTGGCTACTACTAACACCATGGGTATGGTGTGCCTACCACCAACACCATGGGTACGGTGTGGCTACCACCAACACCATGGGTATAGTGTGGCTACCAACAACACCATGGGTATGGTGTGGCTACCAACAACACCATGGGTATGGTGTGGCTACTATCAACACAATGGGTATGGTGTGGCTACCACCAACACCATGAGTATGGTGTGGCTACCACCAACACCATGGGTACGGTGTGGCTACCAACAACACCATGGGTATGGCGTGGCTACCAGCAACGCCATGGGTATGGTGTGGCTACCACCAACACCATGGGTATAGTGTGGCTACCAACAACACAATGGGTATGGTGTGGCTACCACCAACACCATGGGTATGGTGTGGCTACTACCAACACCATGGGTATGGTGAGGCTACCACCAACACCATGGGTATGGTGCGGCTACCACCAACACCATGGGTATGGTGTGGTTACCACCAACACCATGGGTATGGTGTGGCTACTACCAACACCATGGGTATGGTGTGGCTACCACCAACACCATGGGTACGGTGTGGCTACCAACAACACCATGGGTATGGTGTGACTACCAACAACACCATGGGTATGGTGTGGCTACCACCAACACCATAGGTATAGTGTGGCTACCAACAACACCATGAGTATGGTGTGGCTACCAACAACACCATGGGTATGGTGTGGCTACTATCAACACAATGGGTATGGTGTGGCTACCACCAAGACCATGGGTATGGTGTGGCTACCACCAACACCATGGGTACGGTGTGGCTACCAACAACACCATGGGTATGGCGTGGCTACCAACAACACCATGGATATGGTGTGGCTACCACCAAAACCATGGGTATAGTGTGGCTACCAACAACACAATGAATATGGTGTGGCTTCCACCAACACCACTGGTATGGTGTGGCTACTACCAACACCATGGGTATGGTGTGGCTACCACAATCACCATGGGTATGGTGTGGCTACAACAACGTCATGGGTATGGTGTGGCTACCACCAACACCATGGGTATGGTGTGGCTACTACCAACACCATGGGTATGGTGTGGCTACCAACAACACCATGGGTACGGTGTGGCTACAAACAACACCGTGGGTATGGTGTGACTACCAACAACACCATGGGTATGGTGTGGCTACCACCAACACCATTGGTATAGTGTGGCTACCAACAACATTATGGGTATGGTGTGGCTACCAACAACACCATGGGTATGGTGTGGCTACTATCAAAACAATGGGTATGGTGTGGCTACCACCAACACCATGTGTATGGTGTGGCTACCACCAACACCATGGGTACGGTGTGGCTACCACCAACACCATGTGTATGGTGTGGCTACCACCAACACCATGGGTATAGTGTGGCTACCAACAACACCATGGGTATGGCGTGGCTACCAACAACACCATGGGTATGGTGTGGCTACCACCAACACCATGGGTATAGTGTGGCTACCAACAACACAATGGGTATGGTGTGGCTACCACCAACCCCATCGGTATAGTGTGGCTACCACCCACACCATGGGTGTAGGATGGCTACCACCAACATCATGGGTATAGTGTGGCTACCACCTACACCATGGGTATAGTGTGGCTACCACGAACACCATGGGTATAATATGGCTACCACGAACACCATGGGTATAGTGTGGCTACTACGAACACCATGGGTATAGTGTGGCTACTACGAACACCATGGGTATAGTGTGGCTACCACGAACACCATGGGTATAATATGGCTACCACGAACACCATGGGTATAGTGTGGCTACCACGAACACCATGGGTATAGTGTGGCTACTACGAACACCATGGGTATAGTGTGGCTACCACGAACACCATGGGTATAATATGGCTACCACGAACACCATGGGTATAATATGGCTACCACGAACACCATGGGTATAGTGTGGCTACTACGAACACCATGGGTATAGTGTGGCTACCACGAACACCATGGGTATAATATGGCTACCACGAACACCATGGGTATAATATGGCTACCACGAACACCATGGGTTATAGTGTGGCTATACGAACACCATGGGTATAGTGTGGCTACCACGAACAACCATGGGTATAATATGGCTACCACGAACACCATGGGTATAATATGGCTACCACGAACACCATGGGTATAGTGTGGCTACCACGAACACCATGGGTATAATATGGCTACCACGAACACCATGGGTATAGTGTGGCTACTACGAACACCATTCAAATTCAAATTCAAAGTTTATTCTCTATAAGGATTACAATGCTGAGTTTACAGAAATTTGGTTATTGTGTGGTTTACATGTAGTAAAATAATAATTACAGAGTGTACCACTAGAACACCTAGCATGGCTAGGCATTACAGAGTGTACCACTAGAACACCTAGCATGGCTAGGTATTACAGAGTGTACCACTAGAACACTTAGCATGGCTAGGTATTACAGTGTACCACTAGAACACCTAGCATGGCTAGGTATTACAGAGTGTACCACTAGAACACTTAGCATGGCTAGGTATTACAGTGTACCACTAGAACACCTAGCATGGCTAGGTATTACAGAGTGTACCACTAGAACACCTAGCATGGCTAGGTAATTACAGAGTGTACCACTAGAACACCTAGCATGGCTAGGTATTACAGATGTGTACCACTAGAACACCTAGCATGGCTAGGTATTACAGTGTACCACTAGAACACCTAGCATGGCTAGGTATTACAGAGTGTACCACTAGAACACCTAGCATGGCTAGGTATTACAGAGTGTACCACTAGAACACCTAGCATGGCTAGGTATTACAGAGTGTACCACTAGAACACTTAGCATGGCTAGGTATTACAGAGTGTACCACTAGAACACCTAGCAATGGCTAGGTATTACAGAGTGTACCACTAGAACACTTAGCATGGCTAGGTATTACAGAGTGTACCACTAGAACACCTAGCATGGCTAGGTATTACAGAGTGTACCACTAGAACACCTAGCATGGCTAGGTATTACAGAGTGTACCACTAGAACACCTAGCATGGCTAGGTATTACAGTGTGTACCACTAGAACGCTTAGCATGGCTAGGTATTACAGAGTGTACCACTAGAACGCTTAGCATGGCTAGGTATTACAGAGTGTACCACTAGAACACTAGCATGGCTAGGTATTACAGTGTGTACCACTAGAACACCTAGCATGGCTAGGTATTACAGAGTGTACCACTAGAACACTTAGCATGGCTAGGTATTACAGAGTGTACACTAGAACACTTAGCATGGCTAGGTATTACAGTGTACCACTAGAACACTTAGCATGGCTAGGTATTACAGAGTGTACCACTAGAACACCTAGCATGGCTAGGTATTACAGTGTACCACTAGAACACTTAGCATGGCTAGGTATTACAGAGTGTACACTAGAACACCTAGCATGGCTAGGTATTACAGAGTGTACCACTAGAACACCTAGCATGGCTAGGTATTACAGAGTGTACCACTAGAACACCTAGCATGGCTAGGTATTACAGAGGTGTACCACTAGAACACTTAGCATGGCTAGGTATTACAGAGTGTACCACTAGAACACCTAGCATGGCTAGGTATTACAGAGTGTACACTAGAACACCTAGCATGGCTAGGTATTACAGAGTGTACCACTAGAACACTTAGCATGGCTAGGTATTACAGAGTGTACCACTAGAACACCTAGCATGGCTAGGTATTACAGAGTGTACCACTGAACACTTAGCATGGCTAGGTATTACAGAGTGTACCACTAGAACACCTAGCATGGCTAGGTATTACAGAGTGTTACCACTAGAACACTTAGCATGGCTAGGTATTACAGAGATGTACCACTAGAACACTTAGCATGGCTAGGTATTACAGAGTGTACCACTAGAACACTTAGCATGGCTAGGTATTACAGAGTGTACCACTAGAAACACTTAGCATGGCTAGGTATTACAGAGTGTACCACTAGAACACTTAGCATGGCTAGGTATTACAGAGTGTACCACTAGAACACTTAGCATGGCTAGGTATTACAGAGTGTACCACTGAACACTTAGCATGGCTAGGTATTACAGAGTGTACCACTGAACGCTTAGCATGGCTAGGTATTACAGAGTGTACCACTAGAAACGCTTAGCATGGCTAGGTATTACAGAGTGTACCACTAGAACGCTTAGCATTGGCTAGGTATTACCAGAGTGTACCACTAGAACGCTTAGCATGGCTAGGTATTACAGAGTGTACCACTAGAACGCTTAGCATGGCTAGGTATTACAGAGTGTACCACTAGAACGCTTAGCATGGCTAGGTATTACAGAGTGTACCACTAGAACACCTAGCATGGCTAGGCATTTCGGGCAGACTTAGTTTTATTCTTAATTGTAAAATATTACAAATTATGAGGTAAGTTGGTATTATGGCTAAGTGACTAAATACTAGTTTGTGAGTTTAGCAATGTAAATGCTTTGGCACAGTATATAGTTTCAGTATTGGAGTATCACAGGATTCATTATTTTAAGACTGAGATTAATATTTCTGTTTATGGTCAAATGGGTGAGTGAGTGTAAGT
>NC_069483.1:6870776-6930776 GCF_026875155.1 Cherax quadricarinatus
GGTGGACAGGTGTAGTGTGTGTAGGGTAGTACCTGGGGAGAGGTTGACAGGTGTAGTGTGTGTAGGGTAGTACCTGGGGAGAGGTTGACAGGTGTAGTGTGTGTAGGGTAGTACCTGGGGAGAGGTTGACAGGTGTAGTGTGTGTGAGGGTAGTACCTGGGGAGAGGTGGACAGGTGTAGCGTGTGTAGGGTAGTACCTGGGAGAGGTTGACAGGTGTAGTGTGTGTAGGGTAGTACCTGGGGAGAGGTTGACAGGTGTAGTGTGTGTAGGGTAGTACCTGGGGAGAGGTGGACAGGTGTAGTGTGTGTGTAGGGTAGTACCTGGGGAGAGGTTGACAGGTGTAGTGTGTGTAGGGTAGTACCTGGGGAGAGGTTGACAGGTGTAGTGTGTGTAGGGTAGTACCTGGGGAGAGGTTGACAGGTGTAGTGTGTGTAGGGTAGTACCTGGGAGAGGTTGACAGGTGTAGTGTGTGTAGGGTAGTACCTGGGGAGAGGTGGACAGGTGTAGCGTGTGTGTAGGGTAGTACCTGGGGAGAGGTTGACAGGTGTAGTGTGTGTAGGGTAGTACCTGGGGAGAGGTTGACAGGTGTAGTGTGTGTAGGGTAGTACCTGGGGAGAGGTGGACAGGTGTAGTGTGTGTAGGGTAGTACCTGGGGAGAGGTTGACAGGTGTAGTGTGTGTAGGGTAGTACCTGGGGAGAGGTTGACAGGTGTAGTGTGTGTAGTTTAGTACCTGGGGAGAGGTGGACAGGTGTAGCGTGTGTGTAGGGTAGTACCTGGGGAGAGGTTGACAGGTGTAGTGTGTGTAGGTAGTACCTGGGGAGAGGTTGACAGGTGTAGTGTGTGTAGGGTAGTACCTGGGGAGAGGTTGACAGGTGTAGTGTGTGTAGGGTAGTACCTGGGGAGAGGTTGACAGGTGTAGTGTGTGTAGGGTAGTACCTGGGGAGAGGTGGACAGGTGTAGTGTGTGTGTAGGTAGTACCTGGGAGAGGTGGACAGGTGTAGCGTGTGTGTAGGGTGGTACCTGGGGAGAGGTGGACAGGTGTAGTGTGTGTGTGTAGGGTAGTACCTGGGGAGAGGTGGACAGGTGTAGTGTGTGTAGGGTAGTACCTGGGGAGAGGTTGACAGGTGTAGTGTGTGTAGGGTAGTACCTGGGGAGAGGTTGACAGGTGTAGTGTGTGTAGGGTAGTACCTGGGGAGAGGTGGACAGGTGTAGTGTGTGTGTAGGGTAGTACCTGGGGAGAGGTTGACAGGTGTAGTGTGTGTAGGGTAGTACCTGGGGAGAGGTTGACAGGTGTAGTGTGTGTAGGGTAGTACCTGGGGAGAGGTTGACAGGTGTAGTGTGTGTAGGGTAGTACCTGGGGAGAGGTTGACAGGTGTAGTGTGTGTAGGGTAGTACCTGGGGAGAGGTGGACAGGTGTAGCGTGTGTGTAGGGTAGTACCTGGGGAGAGGTTGACAGGTGTAGTGTGTGTAGGGTAGTACCTGGGGAGAGGTTGACAGGTGTAGTGTGTGTAGGGTAGTACCTGGGGAGAGGTGGACAGGTGTAGTGTGTGTAGGGTAGTACCTGGGGAGAGGTTGACAGGTGTAGTGTGTGTAGGGTAGTACCTGGGGAGAGGTTGACAGGTGTAGTGTGTGTAGGGTAGTACCTGGGGAGAGGTGGACAGGTGTAGCGTGTGTGTAGGGTAGTACCTGGGGAGAGGTTGACAGGTGTAGTGTGTGTAGGGTAGTACCTGGGGAGGTTGACAGGTGTAGTGTGTGTAGGGTAGTACCTGGGGAGAGGTTGACAGGTGTAGTGTGTGTAGGGTAGTACCTGGGGAGAGGTTGACAGGTGTAGTGTGTGTAGGGTAGTACCTGGGGAGAGGTGGACAGGTGTAGTGTGTGTGTAGGGTAGTACCTGGGGAGAGGTGGACAGGTGTAGCGTGTGTGTAGGGTGGTACCTGGGGAGAGGTGGACAGGTGTAGTGTGTGTGTGTAGGGTAGTACCTGGGGAGAGGTGGACAGGTGTAGTGTGTGTAGGGTGGTACCTGGGGAGAGGTGGACAGGTGTAGTGTGTGTGTAGGGTAGTACCTGGGGAGAGGTTGACAGGTGTAGTGTGTGTAGGGTAGTACCTGGGGAGGTGTGACAGGTGTAGTGTGTGTAGGGTAGTACCTGGGGAGAGGTGGACAGGTGTAGTGTGTGTGTAGGGTAGTACCTGGGGAGAGGTGGACAGGTGTAGTGTGTGTAGGGTGGTACCTGGGGAGAGGTGGACAGGTGTAGTGTGTGTGTAGGGTAGTACCTGGGGAGAGGTTGACAGGTGTAGTGTGTGTAGGGTAGTACCTGGCTAGAGGTGGACAGGTGTAGTGTGTGTAGGGTAGTACCTGGGGAGAGGTGGACAGGTGTAGTGTGTGTGTAGGGTGGTACCTGGGGAGAGGTTGACAGGTGTAGTGTGTGTGTAGGGTAGTACCTGGGGAGAGGTGGACAGGTGTAGTGTGTGTAGGGTAGTACCTGGGGAGAGGTGGAGAGGTGTAGTGTGTGTGTAGGGTAGTACCTGGGGAGAGGTGGACAGGTGTAGTGTGTGTAGGGTAGTACCTGGGGAGAGGTGGACAGGTGTAGTATGTGTGTTGACACCTGCAAAATGTTATTGTTACGCTATTTAAGCTGATCATGGCTTATTTACAGTGGAATATTCGAGGCCTCAGGGTTAATCTGGGTGAGCTTCAGGTGTTGCTCTCCCAGTTGTCCCAAGTTTGTGTCTGCTTACACGAACAAAAATTGTGCTCTGCTGTGTTCCGTTCCCTCTCGCTATATAGTATTTGCAGTCATCGGATCCTTTTCCCGATGGGACTTATAATGAAACTGCACTTCTCGTGCGCCATAGTATACCACATTCTTGGGCGCTTATCCATACTTCGCTGCATTACATTGCAGTCTGCAGTGTAATACTTTGATATATCTGCTCTTTATATCTTTCTTCTTCTCGGCCATTATGTCTTTCGGATGTGGCATCTCTAATTTCTTCCCTGCCTCCTCCTCCTCTCCTTTTATTTAGTGATTTTAATGTTAGTCATTCCCTCTGGGGAAAGTCTCATTGTGACTTTCGTGGTGATCAGTTAGAGGCTCTTTTCACTTCTTTTCCCCCTCCATGTTTTAAATACAGGTACTTCCACTCATTTAAACCCTCCCACTCAAACTTTCTCTTGCACAGATCTCTCAATTTGTTCCTCCACTCCTTCACTCTGGTCTGTGCTCCCTGATTTACATGACGACGATTATTTTCCTATTCTCCTTACTTGCCATTTATATTCTCGTCCTCCTCGATGCCCACGATAGCAGCTTGAATAGGTGAATTGGGCCATTTACTCAAGTCAGACTGTTTCTAGTGAAGAACTCTTTCCTTTGTCTTCAACTGCTGAGCTGTTACAATCATTTTTGTCTTCGGTTTTAATCGCAGCTTCGAATGCAGTCCTTCAAACCTCGGGTAGACACTCTCAAAATGCGTACCTTGGTGGTCTCCTGCTTGTGCTCGTACAGTACAACTGAAACGTGTTGCATGGGGCAGATATTGTTAAAATAGGGCCACAGAGCTACCCTTTGATTTCAAGCAGGCGAAAATGCTTGCCGGACGTGTCATCCGAGAAGCTAAACTCACTTGTTGGCGGGATTATGTTTCTACCGTCACTTTAGCTTCATCTATGAGCGCAGATTGAAAAAAAAGTGCTGAAATTGAGTGGCAAGTACTCTCCCGACCCGGCTCCAGTTCTTAGGGTTGCCGGTGTCAGCATTGGAAACCCTCTTGAAGTTGCCACAGAAATTGGAAATAATCTTGTCCGTATCTCTCTGGGGCTCCATCTATGCCCCTCGTTGCTTTTTCCCAAGTCTGCAAGAGAGTTATAATCCTTAGACTTTTCTTCTAGCAGAAAAGTCTTTTAATGTGCCTTTTACATTTCTAGAAATAGAGTCAACACTTTCCGCTTGCCGATTGTCGTAGCTGGGCCTGATGACATTCATATACGTATGCTTCAGCATTTACATCTGTCAGCCCTCACAGTTATCTTACGTCTTTTTAATCTTAACTGGCCGCAAGGCGTTCTTCCCCAGCTGTGGAAAACGGCTCTTGTTCTGCGTTTTCGTAAACCAGGTACTTCAGGCCATGATGTCTCACACTATCGTCCCATTGCTCTTACCAGTACTGTTTGCAAGTTGATGGAAAGTCTAATAAATAGATGTTTAGTATGGTATTTAAAGACACATAAAAGTCTCTCCACTAGTCAATTTGCCTTTCATAAGGGCCATTCCACTACTGATCTCATACTTCACTTAGATACCTATGTTAGTAATGCCTTTGCATTAAGAACACTGGTAATGCCATTGCATTACTGTTCTTAATGCAAAGATTTTAGATTTTGCCACCGAAGTGGCTAGTTTATTGTGCACCCCATATCCATCCTGTGGACGGTAGCGCGAGAGCATATGGATACACAAAAGGCCTAGGAACTAGGCCCCAAAGGGTTAACAGGTATACATATGTTTTTTATCTACATATCTACAGTTCACTTATCCGTTATAAACAAATTTAGGAAATTTGCTTAGTATATCTGGTATCTTATTTTCAGTAATATCTTGACATGTCACATAGGTTATTATACTGTCTGTCTCTGTATTCCTCAATAAGTGGACAATTAAGCACATAGTGTTCAAGACAGTGATCATATGGCTGGTCACATAATTTACATTTAGTTTGATCATCATCTGTGTGTCTCCCAAACTGCCAGAAGTACTTGTAACCAAGCCTAAGCCTGGCCACTACAACATCAGTCAGTACTTGTAACCAAGCCTAAGCCTGGCCACTACAACATCAGTCAGTACTTGTAACCAAGCCTAAGCCTGGCCACTACAACATCAGTCAGTACTTGTAACCAAGCCTAAGTCTGGCCACTACAACATCAGTCAGTACTTGTAACCAAGCGTAAGCCTGGCCACTACAACATCAGTCAGTACTTGTAACCAAGCCTAAGCCTGGCCACTACATCAGTCAGTACTTGTAACCAAGAATAAGCCTGGCCACTACAACATCAGTCAGTACTTATAACCAAGCCTAAGCCTGGCCACTACAACATCAGTCAGTACTTGTAACCAAGCCTAAGCCTGGCCACTACAACATCAGTCAGTACTTGTTACCAAGCCTAAGCCTGGCCACTACAACATCAGTCAGTACTTGTAACCAAGCCTAAGCCTGGCCACTACAACATCAGTCAGTACTTGTAACCAAGCCTAAGCCTGGCCACTACAACATCAGTCAGTACTTGTAACCAAGCCTAAGCCTGGCCACTACAACATCAGTCAGTACTTGTAACCAAGCCTAAGCCTGGCCACTACAACATCAGTCAGTACTTGTAACCAAGCCTAAGCCTGGCCACTACAACATCAGTCAGTACTTGTAACCAAGCCTAAGCCTGGCCACTACAACATCAGTCAGTACTTGTAACCAAGCCTAAGCCTGGCCACTACATCAGTCAGTACTTGTAACCAAGCCTAAGCCTGGCCACTACAACATCAGTCAGTACTTGTAACCAAGCCTAAGCCTGGCCACTACAACATCAGTCAGTACTTGTAACCAAGCCTAAGCCTGGCCACTACAACATCAGTCAGTACTTGTAACCAAGCCTAAGCCTGGCCACTACATCAGTCAGTACTTGTAACCAAGCCTAAGCCTGGCCACTACAACATCAGTCAGTCTGTTCACATTGCAAGTTGCTCCATAAACATACTTATCTACGTTCATGTTATCATAGTGGGTTATAGATCTACTCAGGCTTCTAACTGCATTCCTATAACAATCATTTTCATTATTTACTTCTCTCCTAATATTATTCCTAATGCTAGACACAGTTATACCAAAGTTATATTCTACATTCTCCTTCTGGGTACTCTTCTTGGCTAACATATCAACTTTATCATGAAGGAGTAATCCAATGTGTGATGGGATCCACAGCAATTGTACATTAATTCTTTTGTCCCGGATTTTTGAGTATCTATACCTGGCTTCCCCAATGAGCATGTTGTTGGAGTCATTATATAAGTCAAGAGCCTTCAGTGATGACATAGAATCAGTAATGATGACAGAGTCAAGCTCAGTGTCATAGGTTAGCTTTAGCGCCATTAGGATTGCAAACGGTTCAATTTGCAATGTAGGCGCCCAGTTGTTAATTCTTATGCCTAGTTCAACAAGTTTATTATCGTTCTTAACTAGGGAGGTGGCAACAAGAGCAGATGCAGCCCTGCCAGAAGACTCCTGTTTTGATCCATCAGTGTATATAACTTGTGATAACTTATTACTACCGGCTAGGTGAGAAATTTCTTCTTGAGCAGTTGCTCTAACAAGTGATTTAAGGAAGGGATTACTAGCAATGAGCTTCTTGGGAGGGACTTGTAGGTATGTGATATTAAATGAACACATCTTCCATGGAGGGTGAAATGCTCTTGTTGCCTACAGTGATACAGTTCATGCAGGTTATAAAACAATGCAATTGCACGTTTTCACAATCCATTTAGATCTGTGTGTATTTACCTCTAGACACTGGGTAAGATTCATTGTGACAGTGTCTGGTTCCTTTCTTAACATTCTAATACCGAGTACAGTGTTAATCTCAACAATAACTCGTAATGCAAAGGCATTACGAACAGTCTTCTTGGATCTTGAAAAGGCGTATGGCACTACTTGGAGATATAACATTTTGTCCCAAGCTCATCACTTAGGTCTCCGAGGTAATATGTCACTTTTCCTTAAAAACTTCTTATCTAGGAAAGATTTCCTTGTTTGGGTTAATAATTCGTTTTCTCAGGCCTTTGTTCAAGCTGAAGTTCCTCACGGATGTATATTTAGCACCATTATTTGTCTACTAGCTATAAATAATCTGGCCTCTGTTCTCCCATTTAATATTTGATTATCACTCTATGTTGATGACTTCGGTGTAGCATGTGCAGGCGCTGACTGTCGCCTAGTAGCAACCTCCAAAACACTGTCAGCCGTGTTTCCCACTAGGCCACTATGCATTTGTTTAAATTTCCTGGTGCTAAAGCACACCAAATTACTTTCACCAGACGCTCTGTTGTTTCTCATACTTCATTGTACATGTATGGCTCACATATCCCTGAACGACACGATCAACTTTCTGGGCCTCCTGTTTAATCGCCGGCTGTCTTGGAAACCTCACAGTACCTCACTGAAAGCAACTTGCCATAGCCAGCTGAACCTCCTTAAAACCCTCGCTCATCTTTCATGGGGGTTCGGATCGTTGAACTCTTCTTCGACTGCATTCAGCCCTAATTTTGTCAAAACTGGAATATGGAGACCAGATATATTTTGCAGTCTCTCCCGCAACTCTTCCTAAACTTGATCCCATCCATCATCAGGGATTACATTTATGTTTAAATGCTTTTCGTTCCTCTCCTGTTGAGAGCCTCTGTGCAGAGGAGAATATTCCAGCCTTGAACGATCACTGTGATGCCCATTGCCTCCGTTAATGTCTCCACTCTCATGACCTTCACAATCCTTCATACAGGACAGTAATGGACGTTAGTAAAGGTCCTTCATTTGTTCGCCGCCCTTATTTACTCCGTTCCATTTCTCTTCATCTTCACTCGCTCTTGACTCCTCTTTAATTGCTCCTTTTATAAGTTCATCTAGCATCTAACTTTTATCTTCAGTCTTGGGAAGTTCCAACATTTCGTGTCTGTTCTTCCTCACTGCACTGCACTAAAGCTCAAATACCTACAGTTGCTTCTTGTTCCCTTTTTCTTAACCACTCCCGGCCTTATTCTTATGCCGTTGCAGTGTACGCTGATGGTTCTAAATCCTCTGATGGTGCCGGGTTTGCAGCAGTGTTTCCGGATAGCATAGTCTGAGGGAATTTAGAATTTTTACAGTTGAACTGTATGCATTTCTCGTAGCAATTACCCGTGTTGTGTCCCGGTCTACCTCAACATTTGTGGTAGTCTCAGACTCTTTCAGTGTTTTGCAATCAAAGAATTTAATTCACCTCATCTCCTAGTTCTTCATGTGCAACTTTGGTTGTGACTCATTTCTAGCAAAAACAAAGAAATCGTTTTTTGCTGGGTGCCTGGTCATATTGATGTTCAGGGCAATGGGTAGGCAGACTCTGCTGCGCAGTCTTGTAGTAGGTTCGCCGGTCTTGTCCCGGCCCGGGTCTTTTCCAGATGATGACCCGGCGCGGTCACCAGAACATGACCTCCCTGTTTCATGTAGAGGTATACCATACTCAGACTATTTTTCTTTAATCTCTAGCCACCTTCGCAACCGTTGGCAACACCGTCGATCTGAGTCGATTCATAAGAAATTACATACTATCAAGCCGAGTTTAGGATCCCGGTCTTCTTATCATCGATTCCGAGGTTGGGAGACTATGCTCTCCCGTCCTCACATCGGGTACACACGTCTTACCTACGGGTATCTCATAGAGACAGGCCCAGTTCCACTCCGTGAGAATTGTCAGGTTCCGATATCAGTTTGACATATTCTATTGTACTGTCCTGTCTATCAACAAGTACGCAGAATTTACCTCCGACGTCGTCACCGCTCTAACACCCTTACTTTATCTTCCCTCCTCGCTGACGGCCCCAACTTTGACACAGACTCCCTCTTTAACTTTTAGATAGCAACAGATTTATTACCCAAACTTTGATTATACTTTCTTTAACACTCCTCACAGCCCTTACAAACTCTACCTCTGTTATACTCCTCACCCTTGATAGTCTCAGATCAAGATATAACCATGCCACTTAGCATACCTACCCCTGCAGCGCTGTATGGCCCTTGTGGGTCTAGTGTTTAGCTTTGATAATAATAATAATAATAATAATAATAATAATAATAATAATAATAATAATAATAATAATAATAATAATAATAATAATAATAATAATAATAATGTCGGTTCTATGAACATTTGTTGAGTTGAACTTGATAATTTACATATATTGTTACGTAAGAAAATTGCAATATAAACTTATATATAAAACCTGATTAAAATAAACTTAGCTTAAAAGGCAGCAAGGTAACACTGACTTGCTTTACCAGCTGGTGTAGAAGGCAGCACACTAACCTGTCTTATCTGCTGTTTTAGCAGCTGGTGTAGAAGGCAGCACACTAACCTGTCTTATCTGCTGTGTTAGCAGCTGGTGTAGAAGGCAGCACACTACCCTAGTCCTTATCTGCTGTGTTAGCAGCTGGTGTAGAAGCATATCACTACCACTGTCTTATCTCTGTGTTAGCATTGGTGTAGAAGGCAGCTCACATAACCCTGTCTTAATCTGCGTGTTAAGCAGCTGGTGTAGAAGGCAGCACACTAACCTGTCTTATCTGCTGTTTTAGCAGCTTGTTAGAAGGCAGCTCACTAACCTGTCATATCTCTGATGTTAGCAGCTGGTGTAAGAAGGCAGCACACTAAACCTGTCTTATCTGCTGTTTTAGCAGCTGGTGTAGAAGGCAGCTCACTACCCTGTCTTATCTGCTGTGTTAGCAGCTGGTGTAGAAGGCAGCTCACTACCCTGTCTTATCTGCTGTGTTAGCAGCTGGTGTAGAAGGCAGCTCACTACCCTGTCTTATCTGCTGTGTTAGCAGCTGGTGTAGAAGGCAGCTCACTACCCTGTCTTATCTACTGTGCTACCAGCTGGTGTAGAAGGCAGCTCACTAACCTGTGCTACTAGAGGGCGTAGAAGGCAGCAGAGTAACACTATCTTGTTTTGCCAGCTGGTGTAGAAGGCAGGTGGCTCACTAACCTGTCTTATCTGCTGTGTTACCAGCTGGTCCTGAGTGTGTAGCAGGGGAGAGAGGATGGCAGCCACACCTACGGGACTGAAGAGCATATTAGCGTTGGGATGAGTTGACTGGTTGACTAGAGCACCATATAGGTCCAGGGTGAAGCGGAAATGAGCTTGGTAGAACCTCTGCCCACTGCTGACTGGCCCAGCTGCCCTACCTGCTCGGTGGGTCCAGGGAATGGCAGGAGTGGGCAGCAGTGTCACCACCAGTAGACACAACACACGCCAGGTCATCGTCACCCACCTCCCACCACCACCCTGTAATACACTGTAACACAGTCTACACTGTAACACAGTCTTCACTGTAACATAACCTTCATTGTAACATATATAGACAAGAATGAATTTATAAATAATTTTCTAAATAACCACCTGGTGGTTCACAATTACACTCACTCACCCACTGACTATAAACCCAGAAATACTAATCTTAATCTTAAAATAATAAATCCTAACTAGTCATAAGTTTGCCTATGTTACTCAAATACAGACACCTTGTTATTGTGCCAAAACAAAAGCATTCACATTGCTAAACTCACAAATTATGATGTAGTCACTTAGCCTTAATACTATAATCTGTAAGGATTTAATATGCCTGAGCTTGCTACCATCTGCAGCTCATAAGACTGCCATCCCCACGAGCCCCTTTGAGGCGGGGTAGATGGCAGACCAGAGGCCTAGCTTCTCCCTACGAGCCCCGTGAGGGCGGGGAATGTGGCTAGGCCTGGGGACACTTGGTCCCAAAGATGAGGAGGTACTTGTACCTCCTCCCATGGGAGACTTAAGTCTCGAGACACTCCCCAGATAGGGAGCCAAGGCCGGGTCACCACTACTTGGAAAAGACCCGGGCCGGGAGAGTACCGGCGAAAAAAAAAAAAAAAAGGATTTAATGTTAAGAATTAATCTAAGTCTGCTGGAAATGCCTAGCCATGCTAGGTGTCCTAGTGGCCCCCTCTGTAATTAGTATTTTATAACATGTAAACCACAGAATACCCAAAACATGTAAACCCCACATTGTAACCCTTATAGAGAATAAACTTGAATTGAATTGAAAAAGCCCATGACCTCTATAAGAGACATTGCCCCAAAAAACAAAACAGATCACAGCAAAGAGACTGAATAATCCCTGGCTAACACCAAGCATCCTCAAATCCATTAACAAAAGCACCAATGTGAAAAACAGTATAGAATGGGCCAAGTAACTAGAGAACAGTCTAAACGTTACTCGTCAGCACTTACCAGCCTCATAAGAAGGTCTAAAAATTGTATTACGAAAATAGATCACATAACATCAAAGGTGATATGAAAAAAACCTGGAAAACTCTATCAAAAATTCTTCGAAACTAAAAAGATTTCCAAAAACAAAACAATCAAATTAACAAAATTAGATGAGCCCCAACTCACACCAACCGAAACATCAAACAGACTCAATGTTTTCTTCTCCACCATAGGAAAGAATCTAGCAAGCAAAATCCCAGACTTAAAGACATGTCCATCAGACTACCTCATGGGCACCTACCCGCATACACTATTCCTAGCTGCAACCAACCCACCAGAAGTCTCGCTCATCATCAACAACCTTAAAAACAAGGCAGGAGACATAAACAACTTGCCAACTTTTATGTACAAAAAAGCTCCTCAAGTATTGTCACCAATTATTGCAACACTCTTTAACAAATCCATTACCTGGAGACCTGGAGTTTACCTGGAGAGAGTTCCGGGGGTCAACGCCCCCGCGGCCCGGTCTGTGACCAGGCCTTCATTGAATTATCTACCTTCCCAATAATCCTCAAAATAGCGAGGGTCACTCCGATCCACAAATGAGGTGTCCAAGATGACTTGAATAACTATACACCAATATCTAACTTACCACTGCTCTCTAAAATCTTTGAAAAATTAATTCATAGACGGATCTATTCCTACCTCGTCTCACACAACATATTAAACCCTTGTCATTTTGGATTCAGGAATAATTAAAGCACAAATGATGCTATCATACACATGCTAGAACTAATATATACCGCACTCGAAAAGAAAGAAGTCCCGCTGGGAATTTTCATTGATTTACGTAAACCTTTTGATACAGTCGACCATGAACTGCTGTACTCCAAATTAACGCACTATGGTATCAGAGGCCACTCCCTCAACTACCTAAAGTCATACCTTAGTAACAGAACTCAATATGTGTATGCAAATGATGCAAACTCTTCCACCCAACCAATCACAGTAGGAGTCCCACAAGGAAGCGTCCTTGGACCACTCCTCTTTCTCATCTACATCAATGATCTACCAAACGCATCACAGCTACTCAAACCCATATTATTTGCAGATGACACTACATACGTCTTTTCCCACCCAAACACAGTCATACTAGCAAACACAGTCAATGCCGAATTGCAGAAAATATCTGCCTGGATGATGACTAATAAACTAACACTGAATACTGACAAAACCTACTTCATTCAGTCTGGAAACAAAGCTGCAAATGTTTCACTTAACATAACGCTAAACGGATCACCCGTCACAATACTCACGGAGGGAAAATTCCTAGGAATCTGTGGAAAATTTTTTGATTTTCCGAAGCTATAGCGCCTAATAGGTGTTTAATGTGTCGATATGAGTCAAAAATGTATTTGACAATAGGACAGAACCAAGAGCTCCCTTTGCGCATGCACGGATGTGCGGGGGTAGAGGTCGACTCGGGGCATGGGGGAGGCGGCAGTTTTTTGAATGTAGTGAGGAGGCTGGGAAAGCATGGAACCAGGAAATTGGCGTTCACGGCGGCCTAAGGATTAATATAGGCCTCATTTCATAATAGGAAGTGTCGTAACTGTTCCTGGTGGAGAGTGAGGGAACGTGATTTACGGGACCACAGTAATAAAGTGGTAAAATGAGTGAATAAGGGTAGGACCGGGTGACTGGCGCGTCACCATGGACTGTGTCCCGGGGAAAATTACCCTTGGTTTAATCATCACTCATCGGTCTCAGATCTTAATGGAGTGATCTCTAATGTGTATAATAATTATGAGACATTAAATCGTCTTGTGAATTGTAATGTAATTAATGATAATAACACTAAGTTAAGAGAATGCGTGAAGTGAAATAAGTCGCCTTGCTCCGAGTGAACACGTTAGACCTCGTTCCCGGGACGAGGAAAGTGAAGTTCATTGAGTCACGACTTCTAAACCGGGACAAACCAACGGATACCTCGTCCTGCTGGAATAAGAACCGTGTCGGTGTAGCAGGACATCGAAATGAGATGGTGAATGGAGGAAATAAGGAGTATCAATCACCCACAGTTAAGTAACCCTTCTAGTTATAGCAGACTGATACTGGCCAGTTAGGTATGTTGTAATTGGATAGGTTATGAGTGATCCAGCTACATCAAGTGACCACCAGAGAATATCTGGTAAGTGGAGAGATTATGTACAAGTGTTTTTCCTTGATGGATATATCCATGTGTAACCTACCCCCCCCCCCCCTTCATTCAGTTACACTAATATAATCTATACAGTCCACAATTAATTAGTAGCACCGTACTTGTGGGTGCTATCCAATCCATACTGGTCTCGGATAGATATGGATAAGATTGTGAGGTCGAAGGGACCACCTGCCGTGACCAGGGGTGGTTAAGTTTTCTCACATGTCTACACGGGGTGACTACGGTAAACAATATGGTTGCCTCCCAATGAGATTACTTGTATGTATATAATGTTGAGGTACATACAGGTAATCACCCCTAGAAAATTTTCCACAGAATCCATCTTGACAGTCGTCTTAAGTTCCAGACTCATATACAACAAATAACCAAGAAAATCTCTAAGACAGTAGGCATACTATCAAAGATACGATACTATGCTCCACAATTAGCTCTCCTTGCACTGTATTATTCACTCATATACCCTTATCTCACATATGGAATTTGTGCATGGGGATCAACAACATTAAATCACCTAAGACCACTAATAACCCAGCAAAAGGCAGCAGTCAGAATGATAACAAATTCCCACTCCCGACAGCATACTCCATCAATATTCAAAAGACTAAATCTGCTCACCATTAAGAGCATCCATACTTATTCATGTGCCTACTACATACATAGAACAATACACACAAATATAAACCCTCCACTCAAACTTCTCACCAACCTAAACAGGACACATGACCACAACACAAGACACAGATATCTTAATGATATAATTCGTATCCATATAACACTATGTAAAAACTCTATGCTCATAAAGGGCCCCAAAATATGGAATTCGTTACCAGAAAATACCAAAGTAACCAGGTCTGAAATTCAATTTAAGACTCTTCTCAGAAGCCACTTAATCACCCAAGACTAAATACACAATACTCAATATTTAACATTATCAATAAATCTACCAATTATCTAAATCTTAAAACTTCATGACTAGACAACCAAGCTCATATATTGACAAACTACCACATAGAAGTATACATACCTACCAAAACCTGTACTACCCTTCACCAAATAGTAGCAGTCTCATACTGTAAACTACTGTAAACTACTGTAAACTACTGTAAACTACTGCAAACTACTGTAAACTAAAACTACTTAAACTACTGTAAACTACTGAAAACTACTGTAAACTACTGTAACAAACTACTGTAAACTACTGTAAACTACTGTAAACTAAACTACTGTAAACTACTGTAAACTACTGAAAACTACTGTAAACTACTGTAAACTACTGTAAACTACTGCAAACTACTGTAAACTACTGTAAACTACTGTAAACTACTGAAAACTACTGTAAACTACTGTAAATACTACTGTAAACTACTGAAAACTACTGTAAACTACTGTAAACTACTGTAAACTACTGTAAACTACTGAAAACTACTGTAAACTACTGTAAACTACTGTAAACTACAGTAAACTACTGTAAACTACTGTAAACTACTGAGAACTACTGTAAACTACTGTAAACTACTGTAAACTACTGTAAACTACTGAGAACTACTGTAAACTACTGTAAACTACTGTAAACTACTGTAAACTACTGAGAACTACTGTAAACTACTGAGAACTACTGTAAACTACTGTAAACTACTGTAAACTACTGAGAACTACTGTAAACTACTGTAAACTACAGTAAACTACTGTAAACTACTGTAAACTACTGGAAAATACTGAGAACTACTGTAAACTACTGTAAACTACTGTAAACTACTGTAAACTACTGAGAACTACTGTAAACTACTGAGAACTACTGTAAACTACTGTAAACTTCTGTAAACTACTGTAAACTACAGTAAACTACTGTAAACTACTGTAAACTACTGTAAACTACTGTAAACTACAGTAAACTACTGTAAACTACTGTAAACTACAGTAAAACACTGTAAACTACTGTACACTACTGTAAACTACTGAGAACTACTGTAAACTACTGTAAACTACTGTAAACTACTGTAAACTACAGTAAACTACTGTAAACTGCTGTAAACTACAGTAAACTACTGTAAACTACTGTAAACTACTGTAAACTACAGTAAACTACTGTAAACTACTGAGAACTACTGTAACCTACTGTAAACTACTGAGAACTACTGTAAACTACTGTAAACTACTGTAAACTACTGTAAACTACTGAAACTACTGTAAACTACTGAGTAACTACTGTAAACTACTGTAAACTACTGTAAACTACTGTAAACTACTGAGAACTACTGTAAACTACTGTAAACTACTGTAAACTACTGTAAACTACTGTAAACTACTGAGAACTACTGTAAACTACTGAGAACTACTGTAAACTACTGTAAACTACTGTAAACTACTGAAACTACTGTAAACTACTGTAAACTACAGTAAACTACTGTAAACTACTGTTAAACTATTGTAAACTACAGTAAACTACTGTAAACTACTGTAAAATACAGTAAACTACTGTAAACTACTGTAAACTACAGTAAACTACTGTAAAACTATGTAAACTACAGTAAACTACTGTAAACTACTGTAAACTACTGTAAACTACTGTAAACTACAGTAAACTACTGTAAAACTACTGTAAACTACAGTAAACTACTGTAAACTAACTGTAAACTACTGTAAACTACTGTAAACTACTGAGAAACTACTGTAAACTACTCAGAACTACTGTAAACTACTGTAAACTACTGTAAACTACTGAGAACTACTGTAAACTACTGTAAACTACAGTAAACTACTGTAAACTACTGTAAACTATTTTAAACTACAGTAAACTACTGTAAACTACTGTAAACTACTGTAAACTACAGTAAACTACTGTAAACTACTGTAAACTTACAGTAAAACTACTGTAAACTATTGTAAACTACAGTAAACTACTGTAAACTACTGTAAATACTACTGTAAACTACTGTAAACTAACAGTAAACTACTGTAAACTACTGTAAACTACAGTAAACTACTGTAAACTACTGTAAACTACTGTAAACTACTGAGAACTACTGTAAACTACTGTAAACTACTGTAAACTACTGTAAACAACTACAGTAAACTACTGTAAACTACTGTAAACTACAGTAAACTACTGTAAACTACTGTAAACTACTGTAAACTACTGAGAACTACTGTAAACTACTGTAAACTACTGTAAACTACTGTAAACTACAGTAAACTACTGTAAACTACTGTAAACTACTGAGAACTACTGTAAACTACTGAGAACTACTGTAAACTACTGTAAACTACTGTAAACTACTGTAAACTACTGTAAACTACCGTAAACTACTGTAAACCTACAGTAAACTACTGTTAAAACTACTGTAAACTACTGTAAACTACTGAACGAACTACTGTAAACTACTGAGAAACTACTGTAAACTACTGAGAACTACTGTAAACTACTGTAAACTACTGTAAACTACTGTAAACTACTGTAAACTACTGAGAACTACTGTAAACTACTGAAACTACTGTAAACTACTGTAAACTACTGTAAACTACTGTAAACTACTGAGAACTACTGTAAACTACTGTAAACTACAGTAAACTACTGTAAACTACTGTAAACTATTGTAAACTACAGTAAACTACTGTAAACTACTGTAAACTACTGTAAACTACTGTAAACTACTGTAAACTACAGTAAACTACTGTAAACTACTGTAAACTACTGTAAACTACTGAGAACTACTGTAAACTACTGTAAACTACTGTAAACTACTGTAAACTACTGAGAACTACTGTAAACTACTGTAAACTACTGTAAACTACTGTAAACTACTGTAAACTACCGTAAACTACTGTAAACTACAGTAAACTACTGTAAACTACTGTAAACTACTGTAAACTACTGAGAACTACTGTAAACTACTGAGAACTACTGTAAACTACCGTAAACTACTGTAAACTACTGTAAACTACTGTAAACTACTGTAAAGTACTTTAAACTACTGAGAACTACTGTAAACTACTGAGAACTACTGTAAACTACTGAGAACTACTGTAAACTACCGTAAACTACTGTAAACTACTGAAAACTACTGAAAACTACTGTAAACTACTGTAAACTACTGTAAACTACTGTAAACTACTGTAAACTACCGTAAACTACTGTAAACTACTGTAAACTACTGTAAACTACTGTAAACTACTGAAACTACTGTAAAACTACTGTAAACTACTGATAAACTACTGTAAACTACTGTAAACTACTGTAAACTACTGTAAACTACTGTAAACTACTGTAAACAGTAAACACGTAAACTACTGTAAACTACTGTAAACTACTGTAAACTACTGTAAACTACTGTAAACTACTGTAAACTACTGAAAACTACTGTAAACTACTGTAAACTACTGTAAACTACTGTAAACTACTGTAAACTACTGTAAACTACCGTAAACTACTGTAAACTACTGTAAACTACTGTAAACTACTGTAAACTACTGTAAACTACTGTAAACTACTGAAAACTACTGTAAACTACTGAAAACTACTGTAAACTACTGTAAACTACTGTAAAACTACTGAAAACTACTGTAAACTACTTAAACTACTGTAAACTACGTAAACATAACTCTGTAAACTACTGTAAAACTACTGTAAACACTGTAAACTACTGTAAACTACTGTAAACTACCGTAAACTACTGTAAACTCACTGTAACTACTGTAAACTACTGTAAACACTGTAAACATACTGAAACACTGTAAACACTGTAAACTACTGTAAACTACTGTAAACTACTGTAAACTACTGTAAACTACTGTAAACTACACCTGAATCATGTTTCATAATACGTGAATATATACTTTTGCTTGTATAAATTAGCTTGACTTATTACAGAACGTGAGGACAAGTGTGATAATTTAGTTAGTAATAAGTGGTTAGTAAGATATTACATTATGTCAGGCATAACAGCCAGGCATAACAGCCAGGCATAACAGCCAGGCATAACAGCCAGGCATAACACAGCCAGGCATAACAGCCAGGCATAACAGCCAGGCATAACAGCCAGGCATAACAGCCAGGCATAACAGCCAGGCATAACAGCCAGGCATAACAGCCAGGCATAACAGCCATGGCATAACAGCCAGGCATAACAGCCAGGCATAAACAGCCAGCATAACACAGCCATGGCATAACACAGCAGCATAACAACCAGCATAACAGCCAGGCATAACACCAGCATAACACAAACCAGAGATAACAGCCAGGCATAACAGCCAGGCATAACAGCCAGGCATAACAGCCAGGCATAACAGCCAGGCATAACAGCCAGGCATAACAGCCAGGCATAACACGCCACCATAACAACCAGGCATAACAGCCAGGCATAACACGCAGTCATAAACGCAGCCAGCATAACAGCCAGGCATAACAGCCAGCTATAACGCCAGTCATAACAGCCATGATAACACAGCCAGCATACATCCAGGCATAACAGCCAGGCATAACAGCCAGGCATAACAGCCAGGCATAACAGCCAGGCATAACACAGCCTCTTCATACTGTAACCCGTCATTGTAAAAATATAATGTCATTGTACTACTTGTGAAAAAATAAATGATTCTCAATCTGTATTTGAAATGTAACACAATCTTCATTGTAACATTGTAACACAATCTTCATTGTAACATTGTAACACAATCTTCATTGCAACATTGTAACACAATCTTCATTGCAACATTGTAACACAATCTTCATTGTAACATTGTAACAGTCTTCATTATAACATTGTAACACAGTCTTCATTGTAACATTGTAACACAATCTTCATTGTAACATTGTAACAGTCTTCATTGTAACATTGTAACACAATCTTCATTGTAACATTGTAACACAATCTTCATTGTAACATTGTAACACAATCTTCATTGTAACATTGTAACAGTCTTCATTGTAAACATTGTAACACAATCTTCATTGTAACATTGTAACACAATCTTCATTGTATCATTGTAACAGTCTTCATTGTAACATTGTAACACAATCTTCATTGTAACATTGTAACACAATCTTCATTGTAACATTGTAACAGTCTTCATTGTAACATTGTAACACAATCTTCATTGTAACATTGTAACACAATCTTCATTGTAACATTGTAACAATCTTCATTGTAACATTGTAACAGTCTTCATTGTAACACTGTAACAATGTTCATTGTAACATTGTAACACAATATTCATTGTAACATTGTAACAGTCTTCATTGTAACATTGTAACAGTCTTCATTGTAACATTGTAACACAATCTTCATTGTAACATTGTAACACAATCTTCATTGTAACATTGTAACAGTCTTCATTGTAACATTGTAACACAGTCTTCATTGTAACATTGTAACACAATCTTCATTGTAACATTGTAACAGTCTTCATTGTAACATTGTAACACAATCTTCATTGTAACATTGTAACACAATCTTCATTGTAACATTGTAACACAATCTTCATTGTATCATTGTAGCACAATCTTTGTAATATTGTAACACAATCTTCATTGTAACATTGTAACACAATCTTTATTGTAACATTGTAACACAATCTTCATTGTAACATTGTAACACAATCTTCATTGTAACACAGTCTTCATTGTAACATTGTAACACAATCTTCATTGTAACAATGTAACAGTCTTCATTATAACATTGTAACACAGTCTTCATTGTAACATTGTAACAGTCTTCATTGTAACATTGTAACACAGTCTTCATTGTAACATTGTAATACAGTCTTCATTGTAACACTAACACAATCTTCATTGTAACATTGTAACATTGTAACGCAATCTTCATTGTAACACAAACTTCATTGTAACACAGTAACACAATCTTCATTGTAACACAGTCTTCACTGTAACGTAACAGTTTTCATTGTAACACAATCTTCATTGTAACACAAACTTCATTGTAACATTGTAACACAATCTTCATTGTAACAGTCTTCATTGTATCGTAACAGTTTTCATTGTAACACAATCTTCATTGTAGCATTGTAACACAGTTTTCATTGTAACATTGTAACAGTCTTCATTGTAACATTGTAACGCAATCTTCAATGTAACATTGTAGTACAGTATTCATTGTAACATTGTAACAGTCTTCATTGTAACACAATCTTCATTGTATCATTGTAACACAATCTTCATTGTAACATTATAACAGTCTTTATTGTATCATTGTAACAGTCTTCATTGTAACATTGTAACACAATCTTCATTGTAACATTGTAACACAATCATCATTGTAACATTGTAACACAATCATCATTGCAACATTGTAACAGTCTTCATTGTAACATTGTAACACAATCTTCTATGTATCATTGTAACACAATCTTCTTTGTATCATTGTAACACAATCTTCATTGTAACATTGTAACACAATCATCATTGTAACATTGTAATACAGTCTTCATTGTAACATTGTAATACAATCTTCATTGTAACATTGTAGCACTATCTTCATTGTAACATTGTAGCGCTATCTTCATTGTAACATTGTAGCACTATCTTCATTGTAACATTGTAGCAGAATCTTCATTGTAACATTGTAGCACAATCTTCATTGTAACATTGTAGCACTATCTTCATTGTAACATTGTAGCACAATCTTCATTGTAACATTGTAGCACAATCTTCATTGTAACATTGTAGCACAATCTTCATTGTAACATTGTAGCACTATCTTCATTGTAACATTGTAGCACTATCTTCATTGTAACATTGTAGCACAATCTTCATTGTAACATTGTAGCACAATCTTCATTGTAACATTGTAGAACAATCTTCATTGTAACATTGTAGCACTATCTTCATTGTAACATTGTAGCACTATCTTCATTGTAACATTGTAGCACTATCTTCATTGTAACATTGTAGCACTATCTTCATTGTAACATTGTAGCACAATCTTCATTGTAACATTGTAGCACTATCTTCATTGTAACATTGTAGCACAATCTTCATTGTAACATTGTAGCACTATCTTCATTGTAACATTGTAGCACAATCTTCATTGTAACATTGTAGCACTATCTTCATTGTAACATTGTAGCACTATCTTCATTGTAACATTGTAGCACTATCTTCATTGTAACATTGTAGCACTATCTTCATTGTAACATTGTAGCACTATCTTCATTGTAACATTGTAGCACAATCTTCTTTGGTAAGTAAGACATAGGCAACAGTTAAGCAGCTTTATTCCGAAACGTTTCGCCTACACAGTAGGCTTCTTCAGTCGAATACAGAAAGTAGGCAGGAACAGTAGAGATGTGAAGACGATGTAATCAGTCCATCACCCTTAAAGTCGTAGATTTGAGGTTGTCAGTCCCTCAGCCTGGAGAAGTTCAGTTCCACAGTCAGGAACTATCTGAAGATCAAGCGACAGTGCGGAGACTTAAATACTGTCGGAAGGAGAGGTGCAGAGTAGTAGTAGTAGTAGTAGTAGTAGTAGTAGTAGTAGTAGTAGTAGTAGTAGTGAGAAAGCAGCCACTGAGAGGACACGTCCCTCTTAGATCAAACCTTTCTCACTTGAAAAAGTTGTCCAAGGAGTTTTCTGTACCAAGGTGCCGTTGTGTTGCAGTGTCTGACAGGATGAATATCAAAATGGTATACAATACCCACAGATTGGTAAGTAAGACACATAGGCAACAGTTAGGCAGTTTTATTCCGAAACGTTTCGCCTACACAGTAGGCTTCTATGTGTCTTACTTACCAATCTGTCGGTATTGTATACCATTTTGACAATCTTCTTTGTAACAAGTCTTCATTGTAACATTTTAACAGTTTTCATTGTAACACAATCTACATTGAAACATTGTAACAGTCTTCATTGTAACATTGTAACACAATCTTCATTGAAACATTGTAACACAATCTTCATTGTAACATTATAAGTTTTCATTATCATTGTAACACAAGCCCTTGTGGCTTAGCGCTTCTTTTTGATTATAATAATCATTGTAACAGTCTTCATTGTAACATTGTAACACAATCTTCATTGTAACATTATAACAGTCTTCATTGTAAAATTGTAACACAATCTTCATTGTAACATTGTAACAGTCTTCATTGTAACATTGTAACGCAATCTTCATTGTAACATTGTAACAGTCATCATTGTAACATTGTAACAGTCTTCATTGTAACATTGTAACGCAATCTTCATTGTAACATTGTAACAGTCATCATTGTAACATTGTAACAGTCTTCATTGTATCATTGTAACACAATCTTCATTGTAACAGTCTTCACTAACATTGTAACAGTCTTCATTGTAACATTAACAATCTTCATTGTATTATTGTAACAGTCTTCATTGTAACATTAACAATCTTCATTGTATCATTGTAACAGTCTTCATTGTAACATTAACAATCTTCATTGTATCATTGTAACAGTCTTCATTGTAACATTAACAATCTTCATTGTATCATTGTAACAGTCTTCATTGTAACATCAACACAATCTTCATTGTAACATTGTGATGTAGTCCAGCTGGGCTTGAGGTCTCTGGGGAGACCTAATTTAACCAATTATATGGTCACACCTTGCCTTGGCAAACTTCTGTAGCCACGCCCACGTCTGAGGTCTTTTGTTCTTGACGGCGTCAGACCTAGGCGTCAGGTCGTACACGTGGTTGTGGAGGGTGCTTGGACCACCATAAAAGCCCAAGGAAGAGCATGATCAGGAGATTGGAGCGGAGCTGCTGCTGGGGTGCAGAGCTCCTGAGTAGATTCGAGCGGAGCTGCTGCTGGGGTGCAGAGCTCCTGAGCAGAGATTCGGGCCGAGCTCTGGCCTGGGAGCAGAGCTGAGCTGGAGAGTCTCGGGAGGAGAGACTGTTGGAGACATTGGGCAGAGTACTGGCTTGGAGCAGTACTCGTGCTGTGTAGGTCTTGGGACCTGTGGCTTAGTTCCTGTGGTGAACTGTCCTCTGTGCTACATTGTAAGTTATATTCATTTTGGTCAAGTTGATTGTGTTCCCTGTCTCACTGCTTATACTTACCATCCCATTTATCTAAACCAATGATGTACACCTGTTCCCAAATATATTATTGTACAAAGACTTAATAATAAACTGTGTTTGAGTAGAATAGTAATATTCACTGTCCCCGTTATTTGCTATTCCTATTTCTTATATTTTATTATATATGAGTGAAGAGTGGGCGAGGCATATGTTAGTGAGTAGTGTAGAGTTAATGAGAGTGTCGTGGTGGTCACCACTGACCTGTCATTACCTACCTACCTCCGCTAATCATCTCACTCCTACCACCTCGCCTGCCTCTCCCCTGCCTACATAATCCCTCACTCCCATATTCCCCACTTATATCGCTTACGTTCAAATACCCCCCTACATGACAACATTGTAACAGTCTTAATTGTAACATTGTAACAGTCTTCATTGTAACACAATCTTCATTGTAACATTGTAGCAGTCTTCATTGTAACATTGTAACAGTCTTCATTGTAACATTGAAACACAATCTTCATTGTAACATTGTAACACAATCTTCATTGTAACAGTCTTCATTGTAACGTTGTAACAGTTTTCATTGTAACATTGTAACAGTCTTCATTGTAACACTGCAACAATCTTCATTGTAATATTGTAGCACAGTTTTCATTGTAACATTGTAAGTCTTCATTGTAACATTGTAACACAATCTTCATTGTATCATTGTAACACAATCTTCATTGTAACATTATAACAGTCTTCATTGTATCATTGTAACAGTCTTCATTGTAACATTGTAACACAATCTTCATTGTAACATTGGAATACAGTCTTCATTGTAACATTGTAACACAATCTTCTTTGTAACATTGTAACACAATCTTCATTGTAACATTGTAATACAATCATCATTGTAACATTGAAACAGTCTTCATTGTAAAATTGTAAAAGTCTTCATTGTAACATTGTAACACAATTTTCATTGTAACATTGTAACACAATCTTCATTGTATCACTAACACAATCTTCATTGTAACATTGTAGCACAGTCTTCATTGTAACAGTCTTCATTGTAACATTAACACAATTTTCATTGTAACATTGTAACACAATCTTCATTGTAACATTGTAACACAATCTTCATTGTAACATTGTAACACAATCATCATTGTAACATTGTAACAGTCTTCATTGTAATATTGTAACACAATCTTCATTGTAACACAGTCTTTATTGTAACATTGGAATAGTCTTCATTATAACATTGTAACACAATCTTCATTGTAACATTGTAACACAATCTTCATTGTAACATTGTAACACAATCATCTTTGTAACATTGTAACAGTCTTCATTGTAACATTGTAACACAATCTTCATTGCAACATTGTAACACAATCTTCATTGTAACATTGAAACACAATCTTCATTGTAACAGTCTTCATTGTAACATTGTAACACAATCTTCATTGTAACATTGTAACACAATCTTCATTGTAACAGTCTTCATTGTAACATTGTAACACAGTCTTCATTGTAACATTGTAACACAATCTTCATTGTAACATTGTAACACAATCTTCATTGTAACATTGTAACACAATCTTCATCGTAACATTGTAACTCAATCAACATTGTAACATTGTAACACAGTCTTCATTGTAACATTGTAACACAATCTTCATTGTAACATTGTAACACAGTCTTCATTGTAACACTGTAATACAATCTTCATTGTAACAGTCTTCATTATAACATTGAAACAGTTTTCCTTGTAACACAATCTTCATTGTAACATCGTAACAGTCTTCATTGTGACATTGTAACACAATTTTCATTGTAACATTGTAACACAATCTTCATTGTATCATTGTAACACAATCTTCATTGAAACATTGTAAGACAGTCTTCATTGTATCATTTTAACATTCTTCATTGTAACATTGTAACACAATCTTCATTGTAACATTGTAACAGTCTTCACTGTAACATTGTAGCACAGTCTTCATTGTAACGTTGTAACACAATTTTCATTGTAACAGTCGTCATTATATCATTGTAATACAATCTTCATTGTAACACAGTCTTCATTGTAACACAATCTTCATTGTAAGATTGTAACACAGTCTTCATTGTAACGTTGTAACAGTCTTCATTGTACGATTGTAACACAATCTTCATTATAACATTGTAGCACAGTCTTCATTGTAACATTGTAAGTCTTACATGTAACATTGTAACACAATCTTCATTGTAACATTGTAACACAATCTTCATTGTAACATTGTAACACATTCTTCATTGTATCATTTTAACACAGTCTTCATTGTAAATTGTAACACAATCTTCATTGTAACATTGTAACAGTCTTCATTGTAACATTGTAACGCAATCTTCATTGTAACAGTCTTCATTGTAACATTGTAACACAGTTTTCTTTGTAACACAATCTTCATTGTAACATTGTAGCGCAGTCTTCATTGCAACATTGTAACAGTCTTCATTGTAACATTGTAACACAATTTTCATTGTAACATTGTAACACAATCTTCATTGTATCATTGTAACACAATCTTCATTGTAACATTGCAACACAGTCTTCATTGTATCATTGTAACAGTCTTCATTGCAACATTGTAACACAATCCTCATTGTAACATTGTAACACAATCTTCTTTGTAACATTGTAACAATCTTCATTGTAACATTGCAGCACAGTCTTCATTGTAACATTGTAACACAATCTTCATTGTAACATTGTAACACAATCTTCATTGTAACATCGTAACACAGTCTTCATTGTAACTTTGTAACGCAATCTTCATTGTAGCATTGTAACAGTCTTCATTGTAACATTGTAACACAGTCTTAATTGTAACATTGTAACACAGTCTTCATTGTAACTTTGTAACGCAATCTTCATTGTACCATTGTAACAGTCTTCATTGTAACACTGTAGCACAGTCTTCATTGAAACATTGTACCACAATCTTCATTTTAACATTGTAGCACAATCTTCATTGTAACATTGTAGCACAACCTTCATTGTAACATTGTAACAGTCTTCATTGTAGCATTGTAACACAATCTTCATTGTATGTAACACAATATTGTAAGTAACAGTATTTATTATAACACATTGTATGAAACACAGTCCTCATTGTGACACAATCTTCATTGTAACACACTGTATGTAACACAATCTTCACTAACTTATTGTAACAAGCTTTATTGTATGTAACACTGCCTTCACTGTATGTAACACAACCTTCACTGTATGTAACACAATCTTCACTGCATGTAACACAACCTTCACTGCATGTAACACAACCTTCACTGTATGTAAACAACCTTCATGTAAGTAACAAAAACCTTCACTGTATGTAACACAACCTTCACTGTATGTAACACAACCTTCACTGCATGTAACACAACCTTCACTGCATGTAACACAATCTTCACTGCATGTAACACAGCCTTCACTGTATGTAACAACAACCTTTTACTGTATGTAACACAATCTTCACTGCATGTAACCAACCTTCACTGCATGTAACACAACCTTCAAATGTATGTAACCCAACCTTCACTGTATGTAAACACAACCTTCACTGTATGTAACACTACCTTCACTGTAATGTAACACAACCTTCACTGTATGTAACACAACCTTCACTGCATGTAACACAACCTTCACTGTATCTAACACAACCTTCCCTGCATGTAACACAACCTTCACTGCATGTAACAACCTTCACTGTATGTAACACAACCTTCACTGTATGTAACACAAACTCCACTGTATGTAACACAACCTTCACTGAATGTAACACAACCCTCACTGCATGTAACACAACCTTCACTGAATGTAACACAACCTTCACTGTATGTAACACAACCTTCACTGTATGTAACACGAACTTCACTGCATGTAACACGACCTTCACTGTATGTAACACAACCTTCACTGTATGTAACACAACCTTCACTGCATGTAACACAATCTGCACTGTAACAACCTTCACTGTATGTAACACAACCTTCACTGCATGTAACACAACCTTCACTGTATGTAACACAACTTTCACTGTATGTAACACAACCTTCACTATGTAAAACAACCTTCACTGTATGTAACACAAACTTCACTGTATGTAACACAACCTTCACTGTATGTAACACAACTTTCATTGTAACACAACCTTCACTGTATGTAACACAACTTTCACTGTAACACAACCTTCACTGTATGTAACACAACCTTCACTATATGTAACACAACCTTCACTGTATGTAACACAACCTTCACTATATGTAACACAACCTTCACTGTATGTAACACAACCTTCACTGTATGAAACACAACTTTCATTGTAACACATCCTCCACTCTATGTAACACAACTTTCATTGTAACACAACCTTCACTGTATGTAACACAACCTTCAGTGTATGTAACACACCTTTCATTGTAACACAACCTTCACTGTATGTAACACAACCTTCACTGTATGTAACACAACCTTCACTGTATGTAACACAACCTTCACTATATGTAACACAACCTTCACTGTATGTAACACACCTTTCATTGTAACACAACCTTCTCTGTATGTAACACAACCTTTACTGTATGTAACACAACTTTCATTGTATGTAACACAACCTTCACTGTATGTAACACAATCTTCAATGCATGTAACACAACCTTCACTGAATGTAACAAAATCTTCACTGTATGCAACAGAACCTTCACTGTATGCAACACAACCTTCACTGTATGTAACACAACCTTCACTGTATGTAACACAACCTTCACTGTATGTAACACAACCTTCACTGTATGTAACAAAACCTTCACTGTATGTAACACAACCTTCACTGTATGTAACACAACCTTCACTGTATGTAACACAACCTTCACTATATGTAACACAACCTTCACTGTATGTAACACAACCTTCACTCTATGTAACACAACCTTCACTAACACAGCCTTCACTGCATGTAACACAATCTTCACTGTATGTAACACAGTCTTCACTGTATGTAATGCAACCTTCACTGTATGTAACACAACCTTCACTGCATGTAACACAATCTTCACTGTATGTAACACAACCTTCACTGTATGTAACACAACCTTCACTGTATGTAACACAACCTTCACTGTATGTAACACACCTTTCATGTAACACAGTCTTCAATGTATGTAACACAACCTTCACTGTATGTAACACAACTTTCATTGTAACACAACCTTCACTGTATGTAACACAACCTTCACTGCATGTATCACAACCTTCACTGTAACACAACCTTCGCTGTATGTAACACAACCTTCACTGTATGAAACACAACCTTCAATGCATGTAACGCAACCTTTACTGTACGTAACACAACCTTCAATGTATGTAACAACCTTCAATGTATGTAACACAACCTTCACTATATGTAACACTACCTTCACTGCATGTAACACAACCTCCACTGTAACACAACCTTCACTGTATGTAACACAACCTTCACTGTATGTAACACAACCTTCACTGTATGTAACACAACCTTCACTGTATGTAACACAACCTTCACTATATGTAACACTACCTTCACTGCATGAAACACAAATTTCACTGTGTGTAACACAACCTTCACTGTATGTAACACAACTTTCATTGTAACACAACTTTCACTGCATGAAACACAACCTTCACTGTATGTAACAGAACCTTCACTGTATGTAACACAACCTTCACTGTATGTAACACAATCTTCACTGTATGTAACACAATCTTCACTGTATGTAACACAACCTTCACTGCATGTAACACAACCTTCACTGTTTGTAACACAAACTACACTGTATGTAACACAGACTTCACTGTATGTAACACAACCTTCACTGTATGTAACACAACCTTCACTGTATATAACACAACCTTCACTGTATGTAACACAACCTTCACTGTATGTAACACAACCTTCACTGTATGTAACACAAACCCTTTACTGTATGTAACACAACCTTCACTGTATGTAATACAACCTTCACTGTATGTAACACAACCTTCACTGTATGTAACACAGCCTTCACTGTGTTTAACACAATTTCCCTGTATATAACACAACCTTCACTGTATGTAACACAACCTTCACTGTTTGTAACACAATATTCACTGCATGTAACACAACCTTCACTGTATGTAACACAACCTTCACTGTATGTAACACAATCTTCACTGTATGTAACACAACCTTCACTGCATGTAACACAATCTTCACTGTATGTAACACAATCTTCACTGTATGTAACACAACCTTAACTGTATGTAACACAATCTTCACTGTATGTAACTCAACCTTCACTGCATGTAACTCAACCTTCACTGCATGTAACA
Organism: Cherax quadricarinatus; assembly: GCF_026875155.1. Taxonomy (NCBI): domain Eukaryota; kingdom Metazoa; phylum Arthropoda; class Malacostraca; order Decapoda; family Parastacidae; genus Cherax; species Cherax quadricarinatus. Next base: position 6,900,416 of record NC_069483.1, read on the forward strand.
CAACCTTCACTGCATGTAACACAACCTTCGCTGTATGTAACACAACCTTCACTGCATGTAACACAACCTTCACTGTATGTAACACAACCTTCACTGTATGTAACACAACCTTCACTGTATGTAATGTAACCTTCACTGTATGTAATGCAACCTTCACTGTATGTAACACAACCTTCACTGTATGTAACACAACCTTCACTGTATGTAACACAACCTTCACTGTGTGTAACACAATCTTCACTGTATGTAACACAACCTTCACTGCATGTAACACGACCTTCACTGTATGTAACACAACCTTCACTGTATGTAACACAACCTTCACTGTATGTAACACAACCCTTTACTGTAGGGGAACACAACCTTCACTGTATGTAACACAACCTTCACTGTATGTAACACAACCTTTAATGTATGTAACACAACCTTCGCTGTATGTAACACAATCTTTACTGTATGTAACAAACCTTCACTGTATGTTAACACAACCTTCACTGTATGTAACACAATCTTAACTGCATGTAACACAACCTTCACTATATGTAACACAATCTTCACTGTAACACAACCTTCACTGTATGTAACACAACCTTCACTGTATGTAACACAACCTTCACTGTATGTAACACAATCTTTGCTGTATGTAACACAAACTTCACTGTATGTAACACAACCTTCACTGTATGTAACACAACCTTCACTGTATGTAACACAACCTTCACTGTATGTGTCAGCATAGTTGCTGATCCCTGTATTCCCAGTATTATATAGCATAGCATATTAGTATCATCCCTGTGCTTTAGACACGAGATCCCTCGTAGGCCTTTGGCTTTGTGTGACGTCATGGGATACACATGGGCAGTGATCCCTCTTTCCCGTTCTCACTCGGCGGCAATATCAGCATTGTTCACCGTGTTCATTTCTTTTCTCCTCTGCTTGCAGTTGAGATAGTAGATTCGTTCTCCCTTGCTCATATTGCGTGTTATAGCGTTAATTTTTTTCAACCGGGGGGAGTCATCCACTCCACCGAGTTTGTTCTTTCCTCCAGTAAGGAAGAACTGTTACCTTTATTCCTGAACAAACAGCCTACTGGACGGTTAGCCAGATGGACCTTGACTATCCAAGAGTTCAATCCCACTTTTGAAAATTTACCTGGCAAGTCGAATGTAGTCGCAGATGCTTTATCGCGACACGTTAGTGTAGTTACTGCAGATCCTCCATTTTCTGTCGAGGATGTCCAAAAATGCCCAAAGAACCGATCCCTTGTTTTCTGGTGTGATTCGATTCCTGCTCCAGGAAGATCTTATTCTTACTGTGAAGCCACCAGTACCCATTAGTGACTTTATGAGCCAAGAATTACTGTATCGAATAGTCGAGTTGAGTACTCCTAGCAGACGAATTAGTAATTCCACAGTCACTAGTGATTGTACCTGTATCTTTTGTAGATACTCCTTCAGATCTCTCTCAGTCAAGGCATGTGTTAGCCATTGCAGAGGAATTCGATCCTCCCAGAGATGATAACCATTCTGCATATGTAACCTTACCCTCGCAGAATTGGGTTTAAATGTACATAGTCTGTATAATTAGATGTCCGAGATGAATGAAATTGTCAACTGTGTGTTTATTATTACCTGATCAGTTTGTCAGAAATTTTCGTGTTCACGTTCCCTCCGTATTCTGAGAATTAACAGTCTAAGATTTTGAGTGCACCGAATCTGCCTTTCTGTTAAACACTTCTTTGTATATATTTATTCTTCCTCAGAATCCGTAGAGTGCATGAATACAGATCGATCGATCAATTCCATCCATATTGTATAATGATTTGTTCTTATAGTTTGTAATGATTACGTTAACACCCATTACGTCAAAATCATGTTGTACCATCCATTGTTCTAAGTTATATATGAATTTGTTATTGTATAAGAATCAGCCCAGATCCGCCTCCTGCCTGTTCAGCTTATAGTTATGTGTATGTCGGGACAAATCATAGTAACATGCGAGCTGTAAGCATAGTTGCTTGATCCCTGTCTTCGTATTATATCGCATAGCTTATTCGTATCATCCCTGTGTTTAGACACGAGATACCTCGTAAGTCTTTGGCTTTGTGTGTAACGTCATGGGGTGATTACTAAAAACAACCGACATAAGCCCACTCCAAAAGGGGCAGTAAAGCAACAGCCAAAGAACATCAGACCAATAGACACCCCCCCCCCCCCCCCCCCCCACTCACACACAAAAAATTAAACAACAAAAAACAAAAACATAAACAACACAACACCCCCCAAAAATTACAAAAAAAAAAACACTAACATCCATATCATAAAAATCTTTGAAAGGGTCCTAAGAAGCCAGATACACCACCCATCTAGAAAACCTCAGTTACAAACCCAGGGCAAATGGTTTAGACCAGGGTCGCCTCTTGTCTGTCTCACCTACTGGATCACTTACGTACAAGGTCCTAAATTGCACTAGAAGACAAATAGAAATGCAGATGTAATAATATACAGACTTTGCAAAAGCCTTACGACAAGTGTGACAATGGCGTAATATGCGCCACAATAATGCGCGCTAAAGGAATAACAGGAATAGTTCGGTCGACTGGATCTTATATTTCTCACTAACAGAAACCGAGAGTAGTCGTCAACAGAGTAAAGTCCGAGGCAGCTACGGGTGAAAAGCTTGTTCCACAGACAGTACTAGCTCCCATCTTGTTCTCTCATCTCATATCCGACATAGCAAGGATTCAGCCACAGCACCGGTGCTTACCTTTGCAGATGACACCCCGAATCTGCTGACCGTGTCTTCCATTGCAGACACTGCAAGCTCCGGGCGGACATCAACCAAATCTTTCGTGGGCTGCAGAAAACAATATGAGTTAACGAAGAGACATTTCACATTACTCAGATATGGTAAACAATGAGGACATAAATCTTCAATCAGAGTACAAAACAAATTCTGGCCACAAACATAGGAGGCGAAACACCAACGTCAAGCCCTGGAGTGATTATGTCGGAGGAATCTCACTTCAAGTTAAAAACCACCCCATCACCCCCCCCCCCCCCCCCACCCCAAACAAACAACATGACCCATAAACATTGTATCAATCATCTGCTCGTAAAAATGACAGGTATGGATAATGAGCACTTCAAAACTAGGGAGGCCAAGCCCATGAATGACACTCTTCAGGTAATCTGTTCTATACTAGTCTGAGATATTGCTGCACTCTAACAGCACCTTTCAATGACAGGTGAAATTGCGACCTAGAAAATGTACAGAGGCAGAACTTTCACGGCGCGCCTAACGGAGATATAAACACCTCAATTACTGGGCAGCGCTTGAGGATTTAACCCTGTATTCCTGGTAACGCAGGCAGGGTAGAGATCCATGATTATATACACCTGGCAAATCTAGTAGGCGACTTAGTACCGAACTTGCACACGAAAATCTCTCACTACGAGAGCAAAAAAGACTTTGAGACGATGCACCATCCCCCCATGGAACAGCAGGGGTGTCATAGCACGTTACGAGACCTCATACATTAATGTCAGGGGACCGAGACTGTTGCAACTGCCTCCCAGACACATAAGGGGATATTACAACAGACCCTGGCAGTCTTCAAGCTGGGCCACTGGCACCATCACTAAAGGTCATTTCCTGATCAGCCGCGGATGTGGCTGTCCGTTGGTTTGCGTGCAGCAGCAAGCAACAGCCTGCGTGATCAGGCCGCTGCTCACCAGGAGGCATGGTCACAGGACCGGGCCCGCGGGGGGCGTTGACCCCCGAACTCTTCCAGGTAAAACTCTCCAGGTAAACACATGGGCAGTGATGTGATCCCTCTGATGTTCTCAATCGGCGCAGACCTTCACGGCGTAGACAGAGCTAGGCGTGCTGGGCTCCATCTTCATCTCGTCTGACAATACATTTCCAATCCTACAAGTGGGTCTACTTTCACTAGTTATCTCCATTAAGAACCCTTACTGATATATGTAACCACAAACCTTCACTGTATGTTCACACGACCTTCATGTATGTAACTACAACCTTCACTCTATGTAACTGCAATATACCGTCACTGTATGTAAGACAAACCTTCACTGTATGTAATCACAACCTTACTGTATGTAACACAACCTTCACTGTATGTGTAACACATTCCTTAATCACTGGCTGTAACACTAACCTACCACTGTATGTAACACAGCCTTTTTTCCACTGTATGTAAACAAACCTTCACTGTATGTAAAACACAGCCTTCATGCATGTACAAGACCATCACTGTTTGTAACACAAACTTCACTGCAGTACACAACGTCACTGTATGTACAACAACTTTACTGTATGTAACACAACCTATCACTGTATGTAACACAACCTTCACTGTATGTATACAACTTCACTGTACATGTACACAACCCTTCACGTATGTGACACAATCTTCACTGTATTGACACCACAATCTTACAGTATGCAACCAACTTAACTGCCATGTAACATCACCTTCACTGTATGTAACACAACTTTCACTGTATGTAACACAACCTTCACTGTATCTGTAACACAAATCCTTCACTGTAGTAACATAATTCACTGTTATGAACACAACCTTAACCTGTATGTACACAATCTTCATCTGTATGTTGTAACACAACCTTTCATTTATGTACCCACGTCACTGATGTAACTACAACTTCACTGTATGTAACACAACCTTCACTGTTTGTAACACAACCTTCACCTGTTATTGTAACACCTTCACTGTATGTATAACAACCTTCACTTTATGTAACACAACCTTCACTGTATGTAACACACCTTCACTGTATGTAACACAACCTTCACTGATAATGTAACAACCTTCACTCGTATGTACACACAACCTTCATGTATGTAACACAACTTCCACTGTCTGTAAACAACCTTCACTGTATGTATCACAACACTTTCATGTATGTAAACACACCCTTCATGTATGTAACACAACTTCATGCTATGATAAAACACAACCTTCACTGATATGTAACACAACCTTCATGTATGTAACAGAACCAACCTTCACTGTAATGTAACACAACTTCACTGTATGTTAACACAACTTCAACTGTAATGTAACACAACTTCATGTATTTAACACACCTTCACTGCATGTTTAATACACAACCTTCACTGCATGTAACACAACAATTCACTGTTATGTAAAAACAACCTTCACCATGTACCTGTACAACAACCTTTCTGTTCGTGTAACACAACCTTCACTGTATTGTAACACACACCTTCACTGTATGTAACACACTCCTTCATGTATGTACCAACCTTCCTGTATGTAAAAACCTTCACTGTATGTAACACAACCAGTCACTGTATGATAACCCTAACCTTCACTGCAATGTAACAAACCTTCACTGCATGCTACACAACCTTCACTGTATGTAACACATCCTTCACTGTATTGTAAACCCAACCTACACTGTATTTAACACAACCTTCACTTGTATGTAAACAAAGCCTTACTGTATGTAACACAACCTTCACTGTATGTAACACAACCTTCACTGTATGTAACACAACATTCATGTTATGTAACACAACCTTCATGTATGTAACACACTCCATCACTGTATGTAAACACCCTTCATGTATGTACACAACCTTACAGTATGCTAACACAACCTTCTCTCGTATCTGTAACACAACCTTCACTGTACTGTAACTCAACTTTCATTGTATGTAACACAACTTCACTGTATGTAACACTTGGTTCTTCACGGTATGTAACAACCACTTCACTGTCTGTAACACAACTTTCACTGTATGTAACACAAACCTTCACTGTATGTAACACAACCTTCACTGTATGTAACACAGCCTTCACTTTATGCTAACACACCTCTTTCATGTATTGTAACACAACCTCCACTGTATGTACACACAACCTTCACTGAATTGTCACACAGACCTTCACTGTTATGTAACACAACCTTCACTTATGTAACACAGTCCTTCACTTTATGTACACAACCTTCACTGTATGTAACACACCTCACTGTATGTAACAAACTTCACTGTATGTACACACAAACTCACTTCCTCTGTATGATAACACAACCTTCACTGTGTGTAACACAACCTTCACTGCATGTAACAACCTTCACTGTATGTACACAACCTTCACTGTATGTTAACACAACCTTCACTGTATGTAAACTAACAACCTTCACTGTACTGTAAACACACCCTTTTATGTATGTAACACACCCTTCACTGTATTGTAACACAAACCTTCACTGTATGTTAACACAAACTTATGTTGACAACCAACCTTCAAGCATGATAACCCAATCCTTCACTGTATTGTAAAATCAACTTCACTGCATGTAAAACAACCTTCACTGTATGTAACACCAAACCTTCATGTATGTAACACAATCTTCACTGTTGGCTAACAAACCTTCACTAGTATGTAACACAACCTTCACTGTATGTAACACAACCTTCACTGTATGTAACACAGCTTCACTTTATGTAACACAACCTTCAATGTATGTACACAACCTTCACTGTATGTAACACAACCTTCACTGTATGTAACACAACCTTCACCTGTATGTACACACCTTCTTACTGTAATGTAACACAGCCTTCGCTTTATGCTAAACAACTTCCACTGTCATTTAACAAACCCTTCACTATGTATGTAACTACAACCTTCACTGTATGTAACACACCTTCTTGTATGTAACACAACCTTCACTGTATGAACACAGCCTTCACTTTATGTAACACCTCAACCTTCATCTTGTATGATACACAACCTCTCCACTGTATGTAAACAACCTTCACTGTATGAGAACACTAACCTTCACTGTTGTAACACCAACCTTCACTGTATGTACACAACCTTCACTGTATGTAAAACACTTCACTTTGCCATGTAACACAACCCTTCGCTGTCATGTACACCAACCTTCATGTATGTTAACACAACCTTCACTGTTGTTCACAACCTCACTTGCATTGTAACACAAACCTTTACTGTATGTAACACAACCTTCATGTATGTAACACAACCTTCTCTTATGTAACAAACCTTCCACTGTTATGTGGGGTGTGGCAACACAACCTTCACTGTATGTAACACAACCTTCACTGTAATGTAAACACAAACCTTCACTGTATGTACACCCAAAAAAAAACCCTTTTTCCCCCCCAACTGTATGCTAACAAAACCTTCACTGTATGTAAACACAACCTTCAATGTATGTAACACAACCCTTCACTGTATGTAAACAGCTCACTGTATGAAACACACCTTCACTGTTGTAACACAACGTCATGTATGTAACACAACTTTCACACTGTATGTAACACATACCTTCACTGTATGTAACCACAAACTTCACTGTATGTAACACAACCTTCACTGTATGTAACACACCTTCACGGTATGATCACAGCCTGCACTTTATGTAACATCAACCTTCACTGCTATGTAACACCGCTTCACTGTATTGTAAACTCAACCGTTCACTGTATATGTACTCACAACCTTCATTAATATTCATCAATCAAGGCTGAAAAGAGTTATGAATAATTTATGTCTAAAACAATTATTATCACAATGATTCTACTATTAGTAATAATAATAATATAAATAATAGTAATAAAATAATAATAATAATAATAATAATAATAATAATAATAATAAATAATAATAATAATAATGATAATAATAATAATAATAATAATAATAATAAATAATAATAATAATAATAATAATAATAATGATAATAATAATAATATAATAATAATAATATAATAATAATAATAATGATATAATAATAATAATAATAATAATAATAATAATAATAATAATAATAATAATGATAATAATAATAATAATAATAATAGTAATGATAATAATAATAATAATAATAATAATAATAATAATAATATAATATAATAATAATATAATAATAATAATAATAATAATAATAATAATAATAATAATAATAATAATAATAATAATAATAATAATAATAATAATAATAATAATAATAACTTTATTTACTACCAGTACATGTACAAGGTATACAGACCATAGCTGACATCAGTGACATACTACTATATAGAAAGCTGCTTGTTATGCTGAGCATTTCCCGCAAATTATGTCAGTTTTGTCCCAGGATGCGACCCACACCAGTCCACTAACACCCAGTATGTGACCCACACCAGTCCACTAACACCCAGGATGTGACCCACACCAGTCCACTAACACCCAGGATGCGACCCACACCAGTCCACTAACACCCAGGATGCGACCCACACCAGTCCAATAACACCCAGGATGCGACCCACACCAGTCCACTAACACCCAGGATGCGACCCACACCAGTCAACTAACACCCAGGATGCGACCCACACCAGTCCACTAACACCCAGGATGCGACCCACACCAGTCCACTAACACCCAGGATGTTGACCCACACTAGTCCCACTAACACCCAGGATGCGACCCACACCAGTCCACTAACACCCAGGATGCGACCCACACCAGTCCAATAACACCCAGGATGCGACCCACACCAGTCCACTAACACCCAGGATGCGACCCACACCAGTCAACTAACACCCAGGATGCGACCCACACCAGTCCACTAACACCCAGGATGCGACCCACACCAGTTCCACTAACACCCAGGATGTGACCCACACTAGTTCCACTAACACCCAGGATGCGACCCACACCATCCACTAACACCCAGGATGCGACCCACCCAGTCCAATAACACCCAGGATGCGACCCACACCAGTCCACTAACACCCAGGATGCGACCCACACCAGTCCAATAACACCCAGGATGCGACCCACACCAGTCCACTAACACCCAGGATGCGACCCACACCAGTCAACTAACACCCAGGATGCGACCCACACCAGTCCACTAACACCCAGGATGCGACCCACACCAGTCCACTAACACCCAGGATGTGACCCACACTAGTCCACTAACACCCAGGATGCGACCCACACCAGTCCACTAACACCCAGGATGCGACCCACACCAGTCCAATAACACCCAGGATGCGACCCACACCAGTCCACTAACACCCAGGATGCGACCCACACCAGTCCAATAACACCCAGGATGCGACCCACACCAGTCCACTAACACCCAGGATGCGACCCACACCAGTCCACTAAAACCCAGGATGCGACCCACACCAGTCCAATAACACCCAGGATGCGACCCACACCAGTCCACTAACACCAGGATGCGACCCCACACCAGTCCACTAACACCCAGGATGCGACCCACACCAGTCCACTAACACCCAGGATGTGACCCACACTAGTCCACTAACACCCAGGATGCGACCCACACCAGTCCACTAACACCCAGGATGCGACCCACACCAGTCCAATAACACCCAGGATGCGACCCACACCAGTCCACTAACACCCAGGATGCGACCCACACCAGTCCAATAACACCCAGGATGCGACCCACACCAGTCCACTAACACCCAGGATGCGACCCACACCAGTCAACTAACACCCAGGATGCAACCCACACCAGTCCAATAACACCCAGGATGCGACCCACACCAGTCCACTACACCCGAGGATGCGACCCACACCAGTCCACTAACACAACAGGATGCGACCCACACCAGTCCACTAACACCCAGGATGCGACCCACACCAGTCCACTAACACCCAGGATGCGACCCACACCAGTCCACTAACACCCAGGATGCGACCCACACCAGTCCAATAACACCCTGGATGCGACCCACACCAGTCCCACTAACACCCAGGATGCGACCCACACCAGTCCACTAAACACCCAGGATGCGACCCACACCAGTCCAATAACACCTAGGATGCGACCCACACCAGTCCACTAACACCCAGGATGCGACCCACAACAGTCCACTAACACCCAGAATGCGACCCACACCAGTCCACTAACACCCAGGATGCGACCCACACTAACACCCAGGATGCGACCCACACAAGTCCACTAACACCCAGGATGCGACCCACACCAGTCCACTAACACCCAAGATGCGACCCACACCAGTCCATTAACACCCAGGATGCGATCCACACCAGTCCAATAACACCCAGGATGCGACCCACACCAGTCCACTAACACCCAGGATGCGACCCACACCAGTCCAATAACACCCAGGATGCCACCCACACCAGTCCACTAAAAACCAGGATGCGACCCACACCAGTCCACTAACACCCAGGATGCGACCCACACCACTCCACTAACACCCAGGATGCGACCCACATCAGTCCACTAACACCCAGGATGCGACCCACACCAGTCCAATAACACCCAGGATGCGACCCACACCAGTCCACTAACACTCAGGATGCGACACACACCAGTCCACTAACACCCAGGATGCGACCCACACCAGTCCAATAACACCCAGGATGCGACCCACACCAGTCCACTAACACCCAGGATGCGACACACACCAGTCCACTAACACCCAGGATGCGACACACACCAGTCCACTAACACCCAGGGTGCGACCCACACCAGTCCATTAACACCCAGGATGCGACCCACAACAGTCCACTAACACCCAGGATGCGACCCACAACAGTCCACTAACACCCAGGATGCGACCCACACCAGTCCAATAACACCCAGGATGCGACCCACACCAGTCCACTAACACCCAGGATGCGACCCACACCAGTCCACTAACACCCAGGTACCTATTTTACCGCTAGGTGAACATAGACAACAGGTGTTGAGAAACACGCCCAATATTTCTACCCTCGCCGAGATTCGAATCAAGCTGGTGTATTAACCGTACACCTTGATACAACTGTATCAACCACACTCCTGCTTGATACAACTGTATCAACCACACTCCTGCTTGATACAACTGTATCAACCACACTCCTGCTTGATACAACTGTATCAACCACACTCCTGCTTGATACAACTGTATCAACCACACTCCTGCTTGATACAACTGTATCAACCACATCCTGCTGATACAACTGTATCAACCACACTCCTGCTTGATACAACTGTATCAACCACATTCCTGCTTGATACAACTGTATAAACCCACACTCCTGCTTGATACAACTGTATCAACCACACTCCTGCTTGATACAACTGTATCAACCACACTTCTGCTTGATACAACTGTATCAACCATATCAAGTGAGAGTTCGATACGTGGATTAGGGTAGAAATACTCACGTAGGCTGTTATACGTATAATTACTGTTATGTGGACAGAGCCCGCAGCCGTTACCTATTCCTTGGTCCCACTCGTAAACTGACTAGGCGGCTGGCCAGTCCCCCCGTAGTGGGGTTTTTGAAATAGTGTCAGCTCAGCACAATATGAAGACCGTGACTCAAGACGGTTGGTCGTTGAGTCAACGGACGGTTACTGGTAACTGGTTACTACTGAGACTGGTAACTGGTTACTACTACGAGAGCTCGGCGACGCTAACGTATGTCGTCCCGACATACAACTATACAAACAGAGATGGCAGGTAAACGGCTTGGGCTGATTCTATACAATGTCAAAGTACACAACATGAAACATTATAGATACATAAGTAGAACATTGGAATGAAAGCTTACGTAACTGAACTGTAATGCAATACAAGGTATACTATAGTACAACTTAAAACTCAACAAATGAACAACGAACTCAACATTGAGATACAAGTGATAAAAACAAAATTTGATCGATCGATCTGTATTCATGTGATTTACGGATTCTGAGGAAGGAATATATACAAAGAAAGAGTGTTTAACAAAAAGGGCAGATTCGGTGCACGCAAATCTAGACGGTTAACTCTCAGAATGCGGAGAGAACATGAACACAAAAAAAAAATTCCTTGAATACTGATAAGTTGATACTGTAACTATTCATCATACATTTTATTTACATTTAACCCCAACTCTGCTAGGGTGAGTTTGGGCATATGCAGAATGGGTATCATCTCTGGGAGGATCAACTCTGTAGCATTGGCTAACTCATCTGCATTTGAGGCAAATCTGAATTGGAAGTTAAAAATTGATACTTGGGGAAATTTCTCAATACCTGTCGTGAAACGTAGGGAATAACGACATTCAGGTTAAATCAATCTGACTCAGTATCAGAGGAAGAGAGTACAGGATCAGGAGGGATTGTCAGAGTCTGTCACATTATTTCGGGTTGGAACATCATTATCATAACATACTAACTTCATATGATCCAAATGCGATTCTTTATACTGACCAGTACTAAATCTCTCTAACCTTATACTTATTACCAGTGATATGTTTCAACTACGCGATAAGGACCAACAAACTTTTGATCAAGCTTTTGGCATTGCAGACGTTTTATTAAATTTTAGTCAGCATAACTCTCGAATACTTTGTTTTTGGGATGGCTTTACTCGGAGTATTTGCGACTCTTGTAAATTCAAGCTGTTGATTTATGAAGTGTTTCACGGATTCTTCAAAAAAAACACTTTGAGCTAAGCTGGTACGAGTTGCTACGAAATCATCAGGGTTGTAATTTGGTTTCGGATTAGAATATAACAACTCATAAGGCAAACGTTTATCTCCAACCATACAATGCTAATGTGGAGTGTACCTATAGAAACATTGTAAGCAGAATTTATAGCACACTGCACATCAGGTATAACTTCATCCCAATTTTTCACTGTTGGGATTGATAGTGGCTCTCAAGACATCAAGTTTTCTTATTGTTCGTTCCGCTAACCATTGCGGGCTGAGGATGATGAGGAACAATGTGGATTTATGATCTTGTACAAGGTACAAAAATTTTCAAGAATTTCATTACAGAATTCACCTCCATTATCTGTTACTAGGGACTTAGGGGTGGTATGCCTGCAGATATGCGTTCTTTAAAACGCTTTAGCTACTGTTCGGCAGTCTTATCTGCAATAGGAACTAACTCGCAATATCTGGTGAAATGGTCTACCATAACACACAGATGTTTGTTACCTTGGAGGGAACATTGGAATTAGTTAACAAATCTAGGCGCAACTCTTTCCCAAGGTTCGCTAGTAGTTGGATACACTTGGATTGGATTAGGACCATTAGCATTGCCTTTATGTTTCATGCAGACACTACATTTCTTAACATACTCAGAAATATCAGTTGCCATAGGGAGGCCAAAAGTATTTCAATCTGGCTTGTTTTACTGAACGATCCATACCGGGGGTGTGCAACACCTGGTACATCGTGAAACTAGCTGTAAGCTACATTCACTAGTGACTGTGGAATTACTAAAATGGTATACTCTTCTGCTAGGAGTACCCAACTCGGCTGTTCGATACAGTAATTCTTGGTTCATGAGAAAGTCCCCTGATGGGACGGGTGGCTTCACAGTCAGAATAAGATCTTCCTGGAGCAGGAATCGTATCACACCAGACCACATGGATCTGTTCGTTGAGCTTTCTTTACATCTTCAGCACTAAATGGAGGGTCTTGCAGTTACTATACAACATGTCGCGATAAGGCATCTGCGACTACATTTGACTTGCCAGGTAAATGCTCAAAGGTGGGATTGAACTCTTGGATAGTAAAGGGTCCATCTGGCTAACCTTCCAGTAGGTTGTTTTTTTCTGGAATAAGGGTATCAGTGGAGCATGATCTGTCAAGACATGAACAGAGTACGATAAATAATATTTTCGGAAGTGCTTTAAAGACCATACTATTGCAAAAGCTTCTTGCTCAGTTACTTTATAATTACGTTCAGCCTTCGTAAGGGCTCGGCTAGCAAATGCAACTGCGTTGTACTTGCCATCGGTTTTTTGAGCTAGTACGGCACCTATGCCAATTGAACTAGCATCAGTTGTCAGATAGAAAGGCTTAGAAAAATCTGGAAATTTCAAAATTGGGAGCAGATGTTAGCTTTTCTTTTAGAGTTTGGAATGCTCTTTCTTTACGGAAGGTCCAAAAAAAGGAGCATCTTTCTTAAGCAACTCGGTTAGAGGGCAGCTATGGAAGAAAAATTGGCAATGAAAGATCTATAAAAAAACCCGCTAAGCCCACAAAGGATCTTACGGCATCAACAGTTTTGGGAGTTGGAAAATTTAGTACTACAGTTACTTACTTTGGTCAGTCGTACCCCTCTAGGAGTGATACGTGACCAAGAAACTTAATTTCTGATCTGAAAAATTGACATTTTGACCAGTTTGATCTTTAAATTGGCTTCTTCAAGCTTACCAAGTACTCATCAAGTCTTTTCAAGTGTGTATCCACGTCTTTAGACATGACTATTACGTCATTTTAAGTACACCATAAGTGCATTACCTATGAGACCTCTAAAGATATTAAATCATGAGCCTTGAGAACGTAATAGGGGAAATCGTAATCCAAATGCCATACGGAGGAAGTGATAATGACCTGTAAAGGGGTGGAGGGAAAGCCCAAATTTGTTCTTGGCTGTCCCCCGTGAAGAGGGACTTTTCCAAAACCCCTGTAACAAAAACTAGGGGTTTAAAAGACTTTATTATCTCCGATATTAAGTAAAAGATCACCCAGTACAGGGAGTGGAAAGCGATCTGGAATGGTTTTTGCGTTTTAACTTCCTAAAATCAATTACTGGACGCCAAGTACCATCCTTCTTAGGTACTAGTATCAAGGGTGCATTCCAAGGTGAAATTTCTAGGTGCAATAACTCCATCATCAAGCATTTGATTTTATCAATTCTTCTGCGACAGCAACTTGTGAATGAGGCATTCTGTACGCAGGTAGTAGATAGGGCTAGTACCAGGTTCAAGTGGAATACGATGGGACAATAAGTTCGTTATACCCATCTTCTCACCTGGTAAAGCAATGGCTTTACGGGCCCTTTGTTTTAACAGAGTCAACAAACGCTTGACTTCATCTGGGAAGTCAGTGGGAGCTAAGTCTTTCCTCCTCAACTGGTGAAACAGATTGATCTAGTTTCAGTGGATTTTGGTCTCCCCGGCAGAATTAGCACCGACCCACTGGTCAGGTGACAACTCATCCTCTACCTGAAACAGGGTAAGGATATTGACAAGGGCAACAAGATTGGTATTTGCTCTAAGGCGAACACTGTGACCAGAAGTGTTGGCCAGGTAGAAATGGGGCTTACTATCTCGTACAACATGTAAGGATGGTTCAACAAATAGACCTTTACTTTGCAGGAATCACTGTCAACTAGGACGTTATCACCATCGGAACACTAGGAAACAACTAGACACTCTAGTGAGAGCACTAGCCGCAACAGAAACGTCTTTCTGCAGACGGCATGTGACTCAACAAGAGATGGCATTAATAGTTGCAACTTAATTGTTTTCCGACAAGGCGTCCCCTGTGGAGAAACTACTACTCGAACTAGCAGGCATTGCAGGGATAGGTTGAGCACTCAAGGCAATCTGAGCGTCCTCGGACACTTGAGGCATCGGGCTATCCTGCAATTCTGAAGGTATAGGTGGAACACTGATGGGAGTGACAGAATTACCAGTGCCTGACCGCTTGGGTACGCTACTGGGGGAATGCATTAAGCTTGTAAGGACTTAATCCGTACATCATACTCTGCAGCAGTATAACAGATTTCGGATCCAAGGTGGTAACCCCAGAATGGAACGATCAAGTCGTCAATTTATGCATGCCATCGATAAGGTTCTAGCACAATGCATAAGTCTCTCATGGAAGCAAATCCCAGTAGAAGGTCACCAGGGAAAGTAATCTGATCGACAACAAGGAAGGAAACAGTGAAGTCTCTACCTTGGATAGAAAAGGTTAGGGCAGTCGTACCTCGGACACGCAGGTGAGAACCAGATACTCCACTAAGGGAGGACACAGGAGTCGGTTCTACGAGAAGGACATATCGTAACTTCTTATCTTTAAACAAACTAGACCTAATAATATTGATTTGCGCACCAGAGTCCATGAACAATTGAACAGGCTCATTATAAACAGATGCTTGCACTATAGGGCCTATGGTTGCATTGGAAGTTATGTGCAAACAAAAAGGTTTGGATTTTCATCAGAAAAGCTTGTTCTACTCCATCCCCAAAATCATCTATGTCAGAGACATGTGAAGCAACAACCTCAGCAGGGGTTTTCATTCTCGAGACTGCTTAAGGCTTCAAAGGAGTTTTTGAACGGGGATGGTGTACTCATTATACCTACTGTCACCATGGGGGCGGTTTGACTGGGGGCTCGAATTCCCCCGATTGGAAGAACGAGGCTGGTTTCTGGTTAGTTTGAGAATTGAAATAATGAGCCTGATTCTGTTATTTTGAAAACCACGAGATCTGTTTCCTCTACGGGTTCTGCGGTTGGAACGACCACGGAAAGATCTAGAGTACTGAAGGTTATAGAGAGCATTAACCTCAGATGTGTCATGTCCATGTATTCTTGATAAGTACAGTAGGGAAGATCTGAGTACTTTATCATCAGTACGACGTCTCTTAGGGTAACTATCAGGACAATTAATTGCAATATGGCCACGGAAACCACAGTTGTAACCAATTCCGCCGACTATGGTTACTGATGTACTTGAATACTCGAGGTGTATAACGACTCTGTACACGGTTCTTGATGATCTCTGAGATGGTTGACGACTACGATTTGTCTCTGTGGCGCAAACAAGAGGTGGTGCAGACTAAGGCATATGTATGACATTATTTTAATACAAGGGAAAGTACCCTGGGGGCACAAGGAACGTACATGATTTAAGGCTGTAATGGTTCCATCGTTACAGTTGGAGGATCAGCCCTCATAAAGCACACACAGAGCAAGGCCGGTGACATAGTTCTTTTAATTGCTCCAAAAGCTTCTATTTTAGCTTACCACACTTCTGCTGATACAAACTGTATCACCACACTGATGCTTTGAATACAACTGTACAACCAAATTCCTGCTTGTTTACAATCTGTATCAACCGCCCTGTTACAACCTCCTGCTTGTTACAACATGTATCAACCACATTCCAGCTTGTTACAACTGTATCAACCACACTCCTGCCTTGTTACAACAACGCAGGTGGTGGTACAGTGGTGTGGGCACACTGGTGAGGTACAGTGGTGGTGGTACTCTGAAGTGGTGCTATCAGTTGGTGTTGTAACCACTGTTGGTGGATACAGTGGTGGTTGTTACAGAGTTGGTGTAACACTGGTAGCTCTACAGGTGGTGTGGAACGCTGGTATGTAGAGCAGTGGTTGGTGGTTACCACTGAACGGTGGTAGTACAATAGTGGGTGGTAACACAGGTTGTGGTTTACAGTGGTGGTGGTAAACACTGGTGTGTGGTGGTGGTAGAGTTTTTGTGGTAACACTGGTGTATAAGTGGTGTGTGGAACTCTTGTGATGGTAGTACAGTGGTGGTGGTAACACTGTGTGGTAGTAGAGTGGGTGGTGGTAACACTGGTGATGTAGTTAAAGTGGTTGGTGTATCACTTGATTGGTATACAGAGGGGGTGGTAACACTGGTGATGTATACAGTGGTGGTGGTAACACTGGTGAATGTTGTACAGTGGATTGGTAACACTGATGGTAGTACGTGGTGTGGTAACACTGGTGATGGTAGTACAGTGGTGGTGGTAACACTTGTGATGTTAGTACAGTGGTTGTGTTAACACTGATGGTAGTTCGGTGGTTGAGGAAACAATGGTGGTAGACGGAGGTGTGGTAACACTGGTGATAGTCGTACAGTGGTTGGTGGTAAACTGGTTGATTGTAGTACGGTGTTGGTGAGTCAACACTGGTGATGGTAGTCCGGTGGTGGTAGGTAACACTGGTGATGGTAAGTACGTGGATGGTGGAAACACTGATGTAGTACGGTGGTGGTGGTAACACTGGTGATGGAATACGGGTTGGTGGTCACACTGGTGATAGGTATTCACTGTGTGTGGTGAAAACACTGGTGGAATAAGGTGGATGGTGGAAAACAGGTGTTGTTATAGTACGGTGGAGGTGTAACACTGGTGATGGTAGTACAGAGGTGGTGGTAACACACTGTGTGGTGGGTATACGGTGGTGGTGGTAACCACTGGAGTATGGTAGTACGGTGTGTGGAACACTGGTGATTGTAGTACAGCGTGGTGGACACGACAGAGTGATGGAAGAACAGTGTTGAGTGGATGGTAACGACTGTGATGGTATACAGATGGTGGTGGAACACACTGTGGTATCCGGTGAGTGTGGAGGTAACAATGGTGTTGGTAGTATAGTGGTGGATTACAACCTGTGTCCGAAGAAAGCGGTGGTGTGGGTACAACACTGGTGTATGGTAGTACAGTGGTGTTCTCAAAAAACACTGAGTTTAGTACGGTAGTGTGGTGGAGTGAACACTGGGTGGTTGTATAAAGTTGTGGTGGAAACACTGGTGAAGGTTGTACGGTGTGTGGGGTTGGTAACACGGGTGATGGTAGTACGGTAGGGGGGGTAACCGTGGTGGTGGTAATCTAGTGGTGTGTGGTTAACACTGGTGATGAAGTACGTGGTGGTGGTAACACTGGTGAAGTACGTACACCGGTTGGTCTGGTAACACTGGTGGTGATGGTAGTAAACGGTGTGGTTGGTAACTTACATGATGATTTTTAGTACGGTGTGTTTCACACTGTTGCAGGTACGTACGTGGTGGGGGTAACACTGTTGTGGTAGTACAGTGGAGGTGGGTTAACACCTGGTGATGGAAGTACGGATGATGGTGTGTAACACTGGAGGAGATTAGTACGTTGGTGGTGTAACACTTTTGACTGGTATTACCTAGTGGCTGTTGGTAAACACTGGGTGACAGTAGGACAGAGGTGTGGAAACACTGGTTGATGGTAGTATCGAGTTGGTTGTGGTACACTGAGGTGGTGGTAGTCGCTTGGTTGTAGTAACACTGTGGTGAGTGTAGTACAGTGTGTTGTTTTATTATAAACCCACTGGTTAATGGTTAGTACAGGGTGGTGGATAACACTTGGGATGATATTAACTGGTGGTGATGGTAACACTGTGGTAGATGGAAGTACAGATGTGGTGGTAAGTACAGAGTGAAGTAGTACGGTGTGGTGGTAACACTGGTCATTGGTCGTACAGTGGTGTGTAACACGCTGAAGGTAGCAACGGTTGAGGTGGTACACTGGTGATGGTAGAAATCAGTGTGGAGTTAACACTGGTTATGGAAGTACGTGGTGGTGTGGTAACACTGGTGAAGGTAGCCCGAGGTGGTGGTGTTAACACTGGTGGAATGTTGTACTGTGGTGGTGGTACACTGTTGATGGTAGTACAGTGTGGGTGTAACAACTGGATGAAGGTAGTCCGTTGGTAGTGGAACACAGTGTTATGGTAGTACAGTGGTGTGGTAACACTGGTACTTGGTAGTACTGAGGTGTGGTAACCAGGTATATGGTAGGTGTACGGTAGTGGGGTAACACACTGTTGATGGTAGTACAGAGGTGTGTGGTAACCACTGATGATGGTAGATACAGTGGTGGTTGTACCACGGTGATGGTAGTACATGTGGTGGGTGTAAACACTGTGATAGTTGTACGTGGTTGTGGAAACACTGATGATGGTAGTACATATGGTGGAGGTAACACAGTTGGTGGTAGTACAGTGGTAGGTTGGCAACACTGGAGATGTGTCGTACAGTGGTGGTGTAATAACCACAGGTGAAATGGTAGTACAGTGGTGGAGGATAACACTGTATTGATAGGTAAGTACATTGTGTGTGGTAACCACTGGGTGATGTGGTATTACATTGAGGTGGTAACACTGTTATGGTACAGTACAAAATGGTGTGGAAACACAGGTGTGTGTAATACTAGGGTGGTGTAACACTGGTGGTGTAGTATCAGTGTGGTGGAAACCCGGGTGATGTTATACGGAGGTAGGTGTTAACACAGTGTGATGTGTAGTACACAGTGGTTGTTGAAACACTGTGGTGAGTTGGGAATATATTTGTGGTGTAACACTGGAGGTGTGAATTACCAGTGGTTGTGGTCAACACTGGTGATGGAGAGCAGTAGGTGGTTGTTAACACTGGTGTCATGGTATACAGTGTTGGTTTGTGGAAACAGTGGTGATGGAAGTGACAGTGGTGGTTTTTGGTAACCACTACTGTGACTGGTAGTAAGGTGGTGGGTAGGTAAACACTGTGGTATACGGTGGTGACGGTAACACACACTGGTGATGTAGTACGGTGGTGGTGGTAACACTGATATTGTAGATACAGTGGTGGTGGTAACACTGTGATGGTAGTATGGCGGGTGGAGGTGGTAACACTGATGATGTAGTACAGTGGTGGTGGTAACACTGGGTGCTGGTAGTACGGTGGTGTGGTAACACTGGTGATGGTATAACGGTTGTGGTGGTAACACTGTTGATGGTAGTACAATGGTGATGTAACACTGGTGATTGGTAGTACGGTGGGGGTTGGTAACACTGATGATGTAGAACATGTGGTGGTGGTAACACTGGTGATGGTAGTAATCAGTGGGTGTTGGTAACACTGGTGATGTGTAGTACAGTGTTGGTGGTAACACTGTAGATGGTAGTACGGTGGTGGAGGTAACACTGGTGGTCGTAGTACAGTGTGGTGGTAAACACTGGTGATGTGAGTACGGTGGTTGGTGTTAACACTGTGATGATGTGAATGACATTTGGTGGGGTAACACTGTTAGAAGGTAGTACAGTTGTGGTGGTAACACTGGTGATGGTAGTACAGAGGTGGATGAAACACAGGGTGATGGTAGTACAGTGGTGGAGGATAACACTGATGATGAAGTATAACGGAGTGTGGTGAAACACTGGTGATGTAGTACAGTGGTGGTGGTTTAACACTGAGATGGTAGTACAGTGGTGGTGGTAAACACTGTTGATGTAAGTACCCCAGAATGGACAGAGGTGTGTAACCACTGGTAGATGGTATATGGTGTGGTGGTAACACTAGTAGATGGAAGTTACGGTGGTGGTGGTAACACAAGGTTGTGGTAGAACATGGTGGTGGTAACACTCGCGATAGTAGTACGTGTGTTTGGAGGTTAACAACAGATGATGGTAGTACGGTGGTTGGTGGTAACCCAGGTTTGATGGTAGTACAGGTGGTGGGGTAACACTGTGAAGGTAGTACACCGGTGGTGGTGGTAACACGGTGATGGTAGTACAGTGGTGTGTATCACTGATGATGGTAAACGGTGGTGGTGGTAACACTAAGTGATGGTATAAGACGGTGGTGGAGGTAACGACTGGAGAAGTGTAAGTACTAGTGGTGGGTCTAAACACTGGTGGGATAAGTATGGGTGGTGAGTGGAGGTAACACAGGTGGTGGTAGTATCGTGGTGGTAGGTAACACTGGTGAAGTCATATCGGAGGTGTGGGTAACACTGGTGATGGAAGTACGGTGGTGTGTGGTAACAACTGGTGGTGTATGTAAAGTGGGGTGGGTTTTGGTGGTAACACTGTTGAGATGGTAGTACGGTGGTGGGAAACACTGGTGAAGGTAGTACGGTGGTGCTGGTAACCACTGGTGATGGTATAAGGTGGTGGTGTTAACACTGGTGGTGTAGTACAGTGGTGGTGGCTAACACTGGTGAATAGTAGTACTGTGGTGTTGGGGGTGGGGTAACACAGATGATTGGTAAGACAGTGGTTGGTGGTAACACTGGAAATATTTTTTTTGGGATGTAAGTACTGAGTGGTGGTAAACTGGTGGAGGTAGTACGGTGTGGAGTAACACTGGTGGATGGTAGTACGGTGGTGGTGGTAACCACTGGAGATGGTATACAGTGGTGGGGTAACACTGGTATGGTAGTACGGGTGGTGGTGGAGGTAACACTGGAGGTGGTAGTACGTGGTGTGGTAACACTGATGAAGGTTAGAACAGAGGTGGGGTGGTAACACATGGTGCTGGTAGTACGGTGGGTGGTGGTAACACTGATGATGGTAGTACAGTGGTGGTGGTGGTAACACTGGTGATGGTAGTACGGTGGTGGTGGTAACACTGGTGATGGTATAACGGTGGTGGTGGTAAGACTGGTGATGGTATACAGTTGGTGGGGGTACCTGATGATGTAAGTATCAGTGTTGTTGTAACACTGGTATGGTAGTACAGTTGTGGTGGTAACACCTGGTGAAGGAAGTACAGTGGTGGTGGTATACATACGGTGATGGTAGTACTGGTGGTGTAACACAGTTGGTCGTATGTACAGTGGTGGTGGGTAACACTGGTGATGGTATACGTGGTGGTGGTAACACAGATGATGGTTAGTACATGGTGGTGTAACACAGGTGATGGTAATACATGGTGGTGTGTAACACTGGTGAAGGTAGTACATTGGTGGTGGAAAACACTGGTGTATGGTAGTACGGTGTGTGTAACATACCTGGTGGACGTAGTACGTGGTGGGGTAACACTGATGACTGGTAAGTAACAGTGTGGAGTGTAACACTGGTTGGATGGTAGAACAGTGGTGAGGTAACACTGGTAATGGTAGTACGAGTGAGGTGGTACCACAGGTTCAGGGGTATACGGTGGTGGAGGTAGCACTGAAGGATGGTCTCCGGTGGTGGTTGGACACTGGTGATGGGTAGTACAGTGGAGGTGGTAACACTGTGTGATGGTATTACAGTGGAGTGGTCACACTGGTGATGGTGTAGAACAGTGGTGTTGTAACACTGGAGATGGTAGATACGGTGGTGGTGGTAACACTAGTGAAGGTAAACGGTGGAGGTGGTAACACTGGTGGTGGTAGTACAGTGGTGGTGGGAAACACTGTCGATAGTAGTTACTGTGGTGAGGTAACACTGATGATGTAGTACGGTGGTGGTGGTAACACTGTGTGATGGGTAGTACAGTGGTGTGGAAACACTAGGTGGAAGGTAGTACGTTGTTGGTGGTAACCCTGGTGATTGTATACAAGTGTGGTGGACCACTGAAGATGTATTACGGTGGTGGTGGTAACACTATGATGGTAGTACGGTGGTGGTGGTTAACAACTGGTGAAGGTAGTACAGTATGGTGTTGGTAACACTGAAGAAGGTAGTAGTGTGTGGTGGGTAACACAAGTGAAGGTAGTCAGTGGTGGTGGTAACACTGATGAAGGTAGTACGGTGGTGGTGGTAACTCAAGTGATGTGTAGTACGGTGGTGGTTGTAACACTGTTGATGGTAGTACAGGTGTGGTCTAAACACTGGTGTGTAGTATGGTGGGTGGTGGTAGCACTGGTGGTGGTAGTATTATGGTGTGGTAACACTGGTGATGGGAGAACGGTGTTTGTGGTAACAGCTGGTAGATGGTAGATACTTTGGTGGTGTAACACTGGTGTGGTAGTATTGAGGTGTTGGAAACACTGGTGATGGAAGTACGATTTGTGGTAACACTGGTGATGGTAGTACGTTGGTGCAGGTACCACTGGTGCTGGATACTGAGGTGGTGGTGATAACACTGTGGTGGGAAAGTCCAGGTGGTGGTTTGGAAACACTGGTGAAGTTAGTAACGGTGGTGGTGGTTAACACTGATGATTGTAGTACAGTGTGTGGAAACACGTGATGGTAGTACTGTGGTGGTGGTAACACTGGTGGTGGTAGTACATGTGTTGGAGGAAACACTGTGTGATAGTTAGTAAACGGTGGTGGTGGTAACACTGGTGATGGTAGTACAGTGGTGGTGGTAACACTGGTGATGGTAGTACGGTGGTGGTGGTAACACTGGTGGTGTTAGTACGGTGGTAGGTGGTAACACTAGATATGGTAGTACCGTTGATGTGGTAACACTGGTGATGGTAGTACGGTGGTGGTGGTAACACTGATGAGGTATAACAGTGGTGGTTGGTGGTGTAAACACTGAGATAGGTAGTACGCGGTGGTTGTGGTTAACACTGGTGATGGTAGAACGGAGGTGTTGGAACACTAAGACAGGTGATGGTAGTACAGTGGCGGGTGGTAACACGGATGGATGGAGTACAGTTGGTGTGGAAAACACTGGTGATGGTAGTACAGTTTGGGTGGTAACACTGGTGATGGTAGTAACAGTGGTGGTGGAACACTGGTGATGGGAGTAATGAGGTGGAGGTAACACTGGTTGTCGAAGTAGCAGTGGTGAGGAAGGTGAACACTGGTGAAGGTAGTACGTGTGGTGGAGGTAACACTGATGATGGAAGTACAGAGGTGGTGGTAACAACAGTGATGGATAGATACAGTGGAGGTGTACACTGGTGATGGTATCACAGTGTTGGTGGTAACACGGGTAGATGGTATTACGGAGGTGGTGGTACCACTAGGCGGACGTAGTACGGTGGTGGGTGTACCACTTGATGATGGTAGTACAGTGGTGGTGGTTAAAACACTGGTGATGGTATTACAGAGGAGGTGGTGGTAACACCCAGGTTCTGGTAGTATAACAGTGGTGGTGGTAACCAGGTGAAATATGGTAGTTACGGTGGTGGTGTATCACTGATGATAGGTAGTACTGTTGGAGGAGGAAACACTGGTGATTGTATACAGTTAGTGGTGGTAACACAGGTGATGGTAGTACAAGTGGTGGTGGTAAACACTGGGTGATGGACTTACAGTGGTGGTAGGATAACTACTGTAGAAGGTAGTACGGAGGAGGTGGTACCCCTAGTGATTGTAGTAACGGTGGTGGAGGTAACACTGAGGAGGTATTACCTGGTGGTGGTAACACTGGCGAAAGTATACTGAGTGGTGTAACACTGATGATGGTAGTACGGTGGTGTTGGAAACACAGTTGATGGTAGTACAGTGGTGGTGGTAACAACTGTGATGGTAGTACGGGGTGGGGTAACACGGTTGAAGTAGGTACAGAGGTGGATTGGAAACCAAATGCTTCATGTCTCACCAGCGGTGGTGAGGTCTACACTATGGATTGGAGATGTTGGTAGTACGGATGGTGTTGTAAAGCACTCTGGTGATCGGAGTAACAGTTGGTGTGATAACCCTGATGAAGGTTGTAATGTGTTGAGGTAACACTAGTGATTGGTAGTACGGTTAGTGGTGGTAACACAGGTGGTTGGGTAGTAACAAGTGGTGGGTGGTAACACGGGGCGATAGTAGTACGGATGGGTGGATGGTAACACTGATGATGGTAGTAGCATTGGAGGTGGTAACACGTGGTTGATTGTTAGTACTGTGGTGGTGGTAACACAGGTGGTGTAGTACCGTGGTGTGGAAACACTGGCGATAGTAGTACGGATGGTGGAGGAAACACTGATGAAGGTTAGTACAGTGGTGGGAGTGTTAACAGCTGGTGACGGTAGTACAGAGGTGGTGGTGACACGATGAATGGTAGGTATACGGTGTGGTGGTAACACATGTTGTGGAAGTACGGTGGATGGGTGGATAACACTTGTGACGGTGATACAGTGGTGGTGGTGACCACAGATGATGGTATACGGTGGAGGTTTTAACACGGTGATGGTAGTCGGAGGTGGATGATAAACACTGTGAGGTAGTATACAGAGGTGGTGGTAACACGGCAATAGTATTACGGTGGTGGTGGTAACACAGTATGAGTAGTACGGTGGTGGTGGTAACAGCTAGTGATGGAGTAGTACAGTGTGGTGGAAACCTGGTGATTTAGTCCGGTTGTGGTGGTAACACTGGGATGGTCGAACAGTGTGTTGGTAACACTGATATCGGTCGGAACAGTGGAGGAGGTTACACTGAAGATGGTATAACGGTGGTGTGGGTGGTGACAACTGATGGATGGTAGTCACGGAGGTGGTGTAACAACTGGGTGATGGTAGTACGGTGGTGGAGGTAAGCACAACTGTAGTTGGTAGTCCAGTGGTGGACAGTAACACTTTGTGATAGTAGATACGGTGGTGGAGGTAACACTGGCATCAAAATGCTGTATTCTCTTCTCCCCTCTAATTCTCCTCTACTGTATTTTGAGTTGTACAAATTTCTTATGATATTTTCTCCCTTTTCTTCTTGATTGTCTCGTAGGATTATTTAATAAAAAAAACGATTTACCTTCCAGATTTTTCTTTTCTATTCTAATTTATAATTTTCTCTTACATACCGTTGTGCTAATTTATCACAGACAGATTTTTCACAAACACGATCGAATTGTTTACTGTTTATTGAACAAAACAGAGAAGGTGGGTAAACGGGATGTGTTGTGAGGGATTCGACAGGTAGGCGAGGTGGGCTTTCCTTCCCTCCCGTTAACTGCACACAACACTGCTGTAGTGGTGTGGGTATGTAGTGCCACCGTATACCCACACCATAGCTATGTGGTAGTACCACATGACCACATCATGGGTATGTGGTAGTACCACCCACACCATGAGTATGTATATGGTAGTACCATCCACGCAATGGGTATGTATGTAGTAGTACCATCCACACCATGGGTATATATGTGGTAGTACCACCCACACCATGGGTATATATGTGTTAGTACCAACCACACCATGGGTATGTATGTGGTAGTGCCACCCACACCATGGGTATGTGGTGGTACCACCCACACCTTGGATATGTATGTGGTAGCGCCACCCACACCATGGGTATGTATGTGGTAGTACCACCCACACCATGGGTATGTGTGTGTTAGTACTACCCACACCATAGGTACGTGGTAGTACCGTCCACCCTATAGGTATGTATGTGGTAGTACCATTCACACCATGGGCATGTAGGTGGTAGTGCCACCCACACCATGGGTATGTATGTGGCAGTGCCACCCACACAATGGGTACGTGGTAGTACCACCCACACAATGGGTATGCATGTGGTAGTACCATCCACACCATGGGTATGTATGTGGTAGTTCCACACCATGGGTATGTATGTGGTAGTGCCACTCACACCATGGATATGTATGTGGTAGTACCACCCACACCTTGGCTATACATGTGGTAGTGCCACCCACACCATGGGTATGTATGTGGTAGTGCCACCCACACCATTGGTATGTATGTGGTAGTGCCACCCACGCCATGGGTATATATAAAAACATAAGAAAGAAGGAACACTGTAACGAGCCTTCTGGCCTATGCGAGGCAAGTCCAAGTCTCCTACCGGCTTAAGCCAATGCCCCAACCTAGTCAGGTCAGGTCACATTTACTTAAGGAAGGAACACGGCAACTGACCTAGTAGCACAAGCTAATCAGGTCCAACTCACACCCACCCACACCCACTCATGTATTTATCTAACCTATTTTTAAAACTACACAACGTTTTAGCCTCTATAACTGTACTCGGGAGTTTGCTCCATTCATCCACAACTCTATTACCAAACCAGTGCTTTCCTATATCCTTTCTGAATTTGAATTTTTCCAACTTAAAACCATTGCTGCGAGTCCTGTCTAGGCTAGATATTTTCAGCACGCTATTTACATCCCCTTTATTTATTCCTGTCTTCCATTTATACACCTCAATCATATACCCCCTAATTCTACGCCTTTCTAGAGAGTGCAGATTCAGGGCCCTCAGTCTATTCTCAAAGGGAAGATTTCTGATAGATGGGATCAACTTTGTCATCCTCCTTTGTACGTTTTCCGGAGCATTTATATCCATTTTGTAATACGGTGACCAAAACTGTGCAGCATAATCTAAATGAGGTCTAACCAAGGATATATAGAGTTGAAGAACAACCTGAGGACTTCTATTATTTATGCTTCTTGATATGACGCCAAGGATTCTGTTAGCTTTATTGCGAACACTTATGCACTGTTGTCTTGGTTTCAGATTACTGCTGACCAGAGCTCCTAAATCTTTTTCGCAATCCGTAATATTAAGATCTACATTATTTAGTTTATATGTGGCATGGTTATTTTCCTGTCCAACATTCAGAACTTTGCATTTGTCTATATTAAACTGCATCTGCCACTTCTCCGGCCACTGCATCAGTCTATTCAAATCTTCCTGGAGTACTCTAATGTCCTCGTCAGAATGAATTGGATGACCTATTTTGGTGTCATCGGCAAACTTGCTGATGTCGCTCTTTATGCCCTCATCTACGTCGTTTATGCAGATTGTGAACAACAGGGGGCCCAACACTGACCCCTGTGGAACACCACTCGTGACGCTTCCCCACTCTGATTTCTCCCCATTTATGCAAACTCTCTGCTGCCTATTTGTCAACCATGCTTCTATCCAGGATAGTTTCTCCTCCTATTCCACGTGCCTTAATTTTCCTCAATAGTCTCTGATGTGGGACCCTGTCAAAAGCCTTACTGAAGTCCATATACACAATATCATATTCATTACCATGATCTACCTCCTCAAATAACTTAGTGAAAAAAGTTAATTCGTAAGGCAGGAACGCCCCTCTGTAAAACCATGCTGAAATTCGTTGATTAATTTATGCTTTTCAAGGTGGCTACGAACTGCCTCGGCAATTATTGATTCCATAAATTTTCCCACTCTAGAGGTTAGGCTTATTGGTCTATAGTGCCAAGCTAAGGACCTGTCACCTGCTTTGAAAATAGGTATTACATTTGCCATTTTCCACTTATCTGGCACCATGCCAGTTTGTAGTGATATGTTGAAAAGATTAGCCAAAGGTTTGCTAAGCTCCTCTTTACATTCCTTTAGAACCCTTGCATACAGTTCATCAGCGCCTGGGGATTTGTTAGGTTTTAATTTATCTATTTGCCTAAGGACCATGTCACTTGTGATCCTAATCGTGCATAGTTTATTATCGTCCTGTTCTACATAATTTATTATTTCTGGAATATCGCTAGTATCTTCCTGAGTAAAAACTGAGAGAGAATATGTGTTAAAAATTCTACACATTTCCTTATCACTGTCCGTGAGCTGACCCGAGTAACTTTTGAGTGGGCCTATCTTGTCCCTGATCTTACTTCTGAATACCTGAAAGAATCCTTTTGGGTTAGTCTTCGATTCTCTTGCAACTTTAACCTCATAATCTCTTTTTGCTTTTCTTATTCCCCTTTTTTTATGTCTCTCTTTAACTGAATATATTGATTTTTAATTGCCCCTCTCCTCTTTTGATTTGCCTATATATGCCTCTCTTTTGACCAATGAGATGTTTTAATCTATTGCTCATCCATTTAGGATCATTTTTGTTTGATCTGATGCTGTATAGCCCTTGTGGCTTAGCGCTTCTTTTTTATTATAATAATAATTGTTTGATCTGATTTCCCTATTTGGAACATAAGCTGTCTGAGCAGCTAGAACTATGCCCTGGAAAACGTCATATTGGCTATCATCACCACCTACCTGACCCATAGTCAGGTCATTCCAGTTCAGCCCACAGAAGTAATTTTTCAGTCCTATGAAATCAGCCAAGCGGAAGTCAGGGACAGAGACTTGATTGCCATTATTAGGGGAATTCCATGATATATTAAAACTGAGTGATTTGTGATCACTTTAGCCAAGCTCATCATTAACCTTGAGATTATTAATTAGTGTTTCCCTACTGGCAAGAACCAAGTCAAGGAGGTTATTTCCCCTAGTTGGCTCTGTCACAAACTGTTTTAAAAAACAATCCTGGATCGTATCAAGAAAGTCACCTGACTCTAAATTTCCTGTCAAATTGCTCCAGTCAATCTGTCTATAGTTGAAATCTCCCATTAGCACAAAATTTTCGTATGTAGATGCCTTCCGAATTTCGTCCATAGAAAATTTACTGCACTCCCTATCAAGATTTGGGGCCCTGTAAATCACACCCAAAATTAGTTTTTCTCGGCCCTCGAGAAGCTATAACCAAACAGATTCAGTGGCTGACGCTTCTAATTTTATATCTTATCTAACACAACAATTTAAATTGTCTCTGACATACATCGCTACTCCACCACCTTTCCTGTTGACCTGTCAGTTTTGGAATAATTTATTTGCCTTGTTATGTGACATTCAGAGGGCATCTCTCTATCTTCAGATTTAGCCAGGTCTCTGTTATAGCAATAATACCCATGTTTCCTGCACTTGCAATTAATAATAGCTCATCTATCTTATTTCTTACACTCCTGCTATTAGTATAGTAAACCTTAAGGGAGCTAGTCCCTTGCTGCCCTCTGCTGTCCCCCTTTGTTTGCTGACCTGATCTATTGTCTTTATTTATAACTTCATGATGAATGTCTATTATACATTTACTGTTTCCAACCCTAGTGTTGCAACCTGACTGTTTCCCACACACACCCATACCTCTGTCTTCCATCAGTTTAAAATCATAGGCATTTCAGCAACGGCCCTCTCGATCGAGTTTGCAAGTGCTACCACCCCAGCCCCAGAAAGATGTACCCCATCCCTTGCATACATATCTTATTTGCCATAAAGGTTGTCCCAGTTGCCAATGAATGGGATTGCAAGTTCCTTGCAGTATCTGTCTAGCCAGTAATTTACACCAATTGTCCTAGACAACCATTCATTGCCCACTTCCCTTCTAGGCAAGATG
>NC_069483.1:6935776-6975245 GCF_026875155.1 Cherax quadricarinatus
TGGCACACAACTTGTCGTGATGTCACTTCTTCAGGCCTACTGCTGCCAATGTGGCAATAGCGCCTAAGACCCCCAACGGTTTGCACTTTGAAATATTTTGATTTCAGCTTTCCTCTCACTTTTTTTAACTAATAACTTTAATTATCACTCGTAGTATTGTTCACTGACCTTCCACTACCAGTGATTACTGCTAGCTGTTATTGCACGCCTTACAACGCTAAGGTTCTCGGAGCCTTGTTACCCACGTCTGCACCCCACGGACCCATGTGTGTGTGTGTGGAGGTTTTATCAAGCTCTTGAGTGTGTGTGTGTGTGTGGAGGTTTTATCAAGCTCTTGAATGTGTGTGTGTGTGTGAAGGTTTTATCAAGCTCTTGAGTGAGTGTGTGTGTGTGTGGAGGTTTTATCAAGCTCTTGAGTGTGTGTGTGTGTGTGTGTGTGTGTGGAGGTTTTATCAAGCTTTTTAGTGTGTGTGTGTGTGTGTGTTTGGAGGTTTTATCAAGCTCTTGAGTGTGTGGAGGTTTTATCAAGCTCTTGAGTGTGTGTGTGTGTGTGTGTGGAGGTTTTATCAAGCTCTTGAGTGTGTGTGTGTGTGTGTGTGTGTGTGTGTGTGTGTGTGTGTGTGTGTGTGTGTGAAGGTTTTATCAAGCTCTTGAGTGTGTAGAGGTTTTATCAAGATCTTGAGTGTACTCACCTATTTGTACTCACCTATTTGTGGTTGCAGGGGTCGAGTCTTAGCTCCTGGCCCCGCCTCTTCACCGGTTGCTACTGGGCCCTCTCTCTCCCCGCTCCATGAGCTTTATCAAACCTCGTCTTAAAACTGTGTATGGTTCCTGCCTCCACTACGTCATTTTCTAGGCTATTCCACTGCCTTATAACTCTATGACTGAAGAAATACTTCCTACTATCTCTCTGACTCATTTGTGTCTTCAACTTCCAATTGTGGCCTCTTGTTTCTGTGTCCCCTCCCTGGAACATCCTGTCTTTGTCCACCTTGTCTATTCCACGCAGTATTTTATATGTCGTTATCATGTCTCCCCTGTCCTCCAGTGTCGTCAGGCCGATTTCCCTTAATCTTTCTTCATAGGACATTCCCCTTAGCTCTGGAACTAACCTTGTCGCAAACCTTTGTACTTTCTCTAGTTTCTTGACGTGCTTTATCAAGTGCGGGTTCCAAACAGGTGCTGCATACTCCAGTATGGGCCTGACATACACGGTGTACAGTGTCTTGAATGATTCCTTACTAAGGTATCGGAATGCTGTTCTCAGGTTTGCCAGGCGCCCATATGCTGCAGCAGTTATCTGATTGATGTGTGCTTCCGGAGACATGCTCGGTGTTATACTCACCCCAAGATCTTTCTCCTTGAGTGAGGTTTGCAGTCTTTGGCCACCTAGCCTATACTCTGTCTGTGGTCTTCTGTGCCCTTCCCCTATCTTCATGACTTTGCATTTGGCAGGATTAAATTCGAGAAGCCATTTGCTGGACCAGGTGTCCAGTCTGTCCAGGTCTCTTTGAAGTCCTGCCTGGTCCTCATCAGATTTAATTCTCCTCATTAACTTCACATCATCTGCAAACAGGGACACTTCTGAGTCTAACCCTTCCATCATGTCGTTCACATATACCAAAAATAGCACTGGTCCTAGGACCGACCCCTGTGGGACCCCGCTCGTCACAGGTGCCCACTGTGATACATCATTACGTACCATGACTCGTTGTTGCCTCCCTGTCAGGTATTCTCTGATCCATTGCAGTGCCCTTCCTGTTATATGCGCCTGATGCTCTAGCTTCTGCACTAATCTCTTGTGAGGAACTGTGTCAAAGGCCTTCTTGCAGTCCAAGAAGATGCAATCAACCCACCCCTCTCTCTCGTGTCTTACTTCTGTTATTTTATCATAAAACTCCAGAAGGTTTGTGACACAAGATTTGCCTTCCGTGAATCCGTGCTGGTTGGCATTTATACTCTTGTTCCGTTCCAGGTGCACCACCACTCTCCTCCTGATAATCTTCTCCATAATTTTGCATACTATACACGTCAGTGACACAGGTCTATAGTTTAGTGCCTTTTTTTCTGTCTCCTTTTTTAAAAATGGGAACTACATTTGCCGTCTTCCATACCTCAGGTAGTTGCCCAGTTTCCAGGGACGTGTTGAAGATTGTGGTAAGTGGCAAGCACAACATATCTGCTCCCTCTCTAAGGACCCACGGGGAGATGTTGTCCGGTCCCATTGCCTTTGAGGTATCGATGTCCCTTAGCAGTTTCTTCACCTCCTCCTCATCTGTATGTATGTCGTCCAACACTTGTTGGTGTATTCCTTGCTGGTGTCCCCATCTGGTCTGTCCCCCCAGAGTCCTTCCTGTCTCTACTGTAAATACTTCCTTAAATCTTGTGTTGAGCTCCTGACATACCTCTTGATCGTTTCTTGTGAGTTCTCCACCTTCTTTCCTCAGCCTTATCACCTGGTCCTTGACTGTTGTCTTCCTCCTAATGTGGCTATACAGCAGTTTCGGGTCAGATTTGACTTTCGATGCTATGTCGTTTTCATACTCGAGTGTGTGTGTGTGTGTGTGTGTGTGTGTGTGTGTGTGTGTGTGTGTGGTTTTGTTGTGTGTGGTGTGATTTATCAAGCTCTTGAGTGTGTGGAGGTTTTATCAAGCTCTTGAGTGTGTGTGTGTGTGTGTGTGTGTGTGTGTGGAGGTTTTATCAAGCTCTTGAGTGTGTGTGTGTGTGGAGGTTTTATCAAGCTCTTGAGTGTGTGTGTGTGTGTGTGTGTGTGGAGGTTTCATCAAGATCTTGAGTGTGTGTGTGTGTGGAGGTTTTATCAATCTCTTGAGTGTGTGTGTGTGTGTGGAGGTTTTATCAAGCTCTTGAGTGTATGTGTGTGTGTGGAGGTTTTATCAAGCTCTTGAGTGTGTGTGTGTGTGTGGAGGTTTTATCAAGCTCTTGAGTGTGTGTGTGTGTGTGTGTGTGTGTGTGTGTGTGT
This sequence comes from Cherax quadricarinatus, assembly GCF_026875155.1. Taxonomy (NCBI): domain Eukaryota; kingdom Metazoa; phylum Arthropoda; class Malacostraca; order Decapoda; family Parastacidae; genus Cherax; species Cherax quadricarinatus. The sequence goes on from NC_069483.1 coordinate 6,938,757, forward strand.
GTGGAGGTTTTTTCAAGCTCTTGAGTGTGTGTGGAGGTCTTATTAAGCTCTTGAGTGTGTGTGGAGGTCTTATTAAGCTCTTGAGTGTGTGTGTGTGTGTGGAGGTTTTATCAAGCTCTTGAGTGTGTGTGTGTGTTTGTGGAGGTTTTATCAAGCTCTTGAGTGTGTGTGTGTGTGTGGAGGTTTTATCAAGCTCTTGAGTGTGTGTGTGTGTTTGTGGAGGTTTTATCAAGCTCTTGAGTGTGTGTGTGTGTGGAGGTTTTATCAAGCTCTTGAGTGTGTGTGTGTGTGGAGGTTTTGCAAGCTCTTGAATGTGTGTGTGTGTGTGTGTGTGTGTGTGTGTGTGTGTTTGTGGAGGTTTTATCAAGGCCTTGAGTGTGTGTGTGTGTGGAGGTTTTATCAAGCTCTTGAGTGAGTGTGTGTGTAGAGGTTTTACCAAGCTCTTGAGTGAGCGTGTGTGTGGAGGTTTTATCAAGGTCTTGAGTGTGTGTGTGTGTGTGTGTGGAGGTTTTATCAAGCCCTTGAGTGTGTGTGTGTGTGTGGAGGTTTTATCAAGCTCTTGTGTGTGTGTGTGTGTGTGGAGGTTTTATCAAGCTCTTGAGTTGTGTGTGTGTGTGTGGAGGTTTTATCAAGCTCTTGAGTGAGTGTGTGCGTGGAGGTTTTAACAAGCTCTTGAGTGAGTGTGTGTGTGGAGGTTTTACCAAGCTCTTGAGTGAGTGTGTGTGTGGAGGTTTTACCAAGCTCTTGAGTGAGTGTGTGTGTGGAGATTTTACAAAGCTCTTGAGTGAGTGTGTGTGTGGAGGTTTTACCAAGCTCTTGAGTGTGTGTGTGTGTGGAGGTTTTACCAAGCTCTTGAGTGAGTGTGTGTGTGGAGGTTTTACCAAGCTCTTGAGTGAGTGTGTGCGTGGATGTTTTAACAAGCTCTTGAGTGAGTGTGTGTGTGGAGATTTTACCAAGCTCTTGAGTGAGTGTGTGTGTGGAGATTTTATCAAGCTCTTGAGTGAGTGTGTGTGTGGAGATTTTACCAAGCTCTTGAGTGAGTGTGTGTGTGGAGGTTTTAACAAGCTCTTGAGTGAGTGTGTGTGTGGAGGTTTTAACAAGCTCTTGAGTGAGTGTGTGCGTGGATGTTTTAACAAGCTCTTGAGTGAGTGTGTGTGTGGAGATTTTACCAAGCTCTTGAGTGAGTGTGTGTGTGGAGATTTTATCAAGCTCTTGAGTGAGTGTGTGTGTGGAGATTTTACCAAGCTCTTGAGTGAGTGTGTGTGTGTGGAGGTTTTAACAAGCTCTTGAGTGAGTGTGTGTGTGGAGGTTTTAACAAGCTCTTGAGTGAGTGTGTGTGTGGAGGTTTTAACAAGCTCTTGAGTGAGTGTGTGTGTGGAGATTTTACCAAGCTCTTGAGTGAGTGTGTGTGTGGAGGTTTTAACAAGCTCTTGAGTGAGTGTGTGTGTGGAGATTTTACCAAGCTCTTGAGTGAGTGTTTTGGGTGATTTTCAGCTTTGATGAGTGTGTGGAGTTTTACCAAGCTCTTGAGTGAGTGTGTGTGTGGAGGTTTTACCAAGCTCTTGAGTGAGTGTGTGTGTGGAGATTTTACCAAGCTCTTGAGTGAGTGTGTGTGTGGAGTTTTAACAAGCCCTGGTACCATCTCTACCTTATGTTCGCTGGCTCCCCGACACCTGGCATCTTCTCTGATCTTGCCCACTTACTGACACTTTGTAAATAAGTTGATATGAGCTTCTAAAGTTGTGTATGAGGTTATTACTGTGTGAATAACAACACAGACTCCATTACCTATAATTAGTAACATAGTGGACAGCATCGTTTCAGTATTCTTTATGCTTGATTGGAACAATTCACAGATCACCTCTGACGAACTCTCTGTTCCATTTGTACCATTAATTAGTGCAGTTGCCACGATAAGTTCTCAGACCAGTTTGTTCTACGTGGTGTTATTTGTTGTATATCAGACGGGAAATAACAAAAGACAAGAAAATAACGAGAATGAGACAGGCATCTTCACAGCATATTACTCGTTGCTATGGTAACAACACCTAAGAAAATACAGCATCCTTACTGCAAAAATATTACTCCAAAATGTTCTTTCCTCATCTTGTTCTTCAAGATGTTATTTACTCATTTTGTTCTTCGAGATGTTCTTTAGTTATCTTGTTCTTCAATATGTTCTTTATTCATCTTTTGCTTGACTTTCTCCACGCCAGATCGTCTACACAATTCACGACTGTGTATCTCTCTTCTTCTCTTTTCTGTTCGGCCATTACATCAACGACGTGAATGGGGAGGTAGGACAGAACAGGAAGAAAAGAAGAAAAAAGGTTGTGGGTTAGAGAGAGGAGAGAGAGAGAGAGAGAGAGAGAGAGAGAGAGAGAGAGAGAGAGAGAGAGAGAGAGAGAGAGAGAGAGAGAGAGAGAGAGAGAGAGAGAGAGAGAGAGAGAGAGAAAGGTTAAGGAAGGTTTTAAGTGGCCTGACCACTTTGGGAGGGTTGTCAGGGAGTGGTATTTGTTACACGGTAACGATCATTGTTTATCCACTTGTGTGTTGATGATGCTGTCTACACCACCTGTTTCACTCTTCCTTTAAACTTTAATAAATTTTACACAAACGCGTGAAATGACGACATTTCGGCTTGATTTGGACCACTTACTTGTCAGAGGTCCAAACTGGTCAGAAAGGTCGTAGTTACTCTCACTCCTGCCACTGTATAAAACTATCTGGGTGTCTCACTAAATAATAACCAATGGGGACTTGCTTAAGAAATATCCATTATTTTGGTTATAAAATAGTTGTGTGATCCACAGTCCAGCAATATTAATTAACTAGATTATTACTAGAGTTACTGTATGATTTGATGGCAAATTATTTGACCATATATGAGAAGTGTGAAAATTTACGTATGTGACGTTGTAAATATTAAGAACTATAGTACTGTGTTGGAGGTACTGTATTGTGTTGGAGGTGAGAAGTTTGGCACTGTGTTGGAGGTGTGAAATTTGGTACTTTGTTGGAAGTGAGAAATTTGGTAATGTGTTGGAGGTAAGAAGTTTGGTACTGTGTTGGAGATGAGAAATTTGGTACTGTGTTGGAGGTAAGAAGTTTGGTACTGTGTTGGAGGTGAGTAGTTTGGTACTGTGTTGGAGGTGTGAAATTTGGCACTGTGTTGGAGGTGTGAAGTTTGGTACTGTGTTGGAGGTGAGAAGTTTGGTACTGTGTTGGAGGTGTGAAATTTGGTACTGTGTTGGAGGTGATGAAGTTTGGTACTGTGTTGGAGGTAAGAGTGGTAATTTGGGTAACACTGTGTTGAGGTAAGAAGTTTGGTACTGTGTTGGAGGTAAGAAGTTTGGTACTGTGTTGGAGGTAAGAAGTTTGGTACTATGTTGGAGGTAAGAAGTTTGGCACTGTGTTGGAGGTAAGAAGTTTGGTACTGTGTTGGAGGTAAGAAGTTTGGTACTGTGTTGGAGGTGGATTGTATTGTGTTGGAGGTGTGAAGTTTGGCACTGTGTTGGAGGTAAGAAGTTTGGTACTGTTGTTGGAGGTTAGAAGTTTGGTACTATTGTTGGGAGGTAAGAAGTTTGGCACTGTGTTGGAGGTAAGAAGTTTGGTACTGTGTTGGAGGTAAGAAGTTTGGTACTGTGTTGGAGGTAAGAAGTTTGGTACTGTGTTGGAGGTAAGAAGTTTGGTACTGTGTTGGAGGTATTGTATTGTGTTGGAGGTGTGAAGTTTGGCACTGTGTTGGAGGTAAAAAGTTTGGTACTGTGTTGGAGGTAAGAAGTTTGGTACTGTGTTGGAGGTAAGAAGTTTGGTACTGTGTTGGAGGTAAGAAGTTTGGTACTGTGTTGGAGGTAAGAAGTTTGGTACTGTGTTGGAGGTAAGAAGTTTGGTACTGTGTTGGAGGTAAGAAGTTTGGTACTGTGTTGGAGGTAAGAAGTTTGGTACTGTTGTTTGGAGGTTGTGAAATTTGGTACTGTGTTGGAGGTAAAAAGTTTGGTACTGTGTTGGAGGTAAGAAGTTTGGTACTGTGTTGGAGGTAAGAAGTTTGGTACTGTGTTGGAGGTAAGAAGTTTGGTACTGTGTTGGAGGTAAAAGTTTGGTACTGTTGTTGGAGGTAAGAAGTTTGGTACTGTTTGGAGGTAAGAAATTTGGTACTGTGTTGGAGGTAAAAGTTTGGTACTGTGTTGGAGGTAAGAAGTTTGGTACTGTGTTGGAGGTAAGAAGTTTGGTACTGTGTTGGAGGTAAGAAGTTTGGTACTGTGTTGGAGGTAAGAAGTTTGGTACTGTGTTGGAGGTAAGAAGTTTGGTACTGTGTTGGAGGTAAGAAGTTTGATACTTTGGAGGTAAGAATTTGGTACTGTGTTGGAGGTAAAAAGTTTGGTACTGTGTTGGAGGTAAGAAGTTTGATACTGTGTTGGAGGTAAGAAGTTTGGTACTGTGTTGGAGGTAAGAAGTTTGGTACTGTGTTGGAGGTAAGAAGTTTGGTACTGTGTTGGAGGTAAGAAGTTTGATACTGTGTTGGAGGTAAGAAGTTTGGTACTGTGTTGGAGGTAAGAAGTTTGGTACTGTGTTGGAGGTAAGAAGTTTGGTACTGTGTTGGAGGTAAGAAGTTTGGTACTGTGTTGGAGGTAAGAAGTTTGGTACTGTGTTGGAGGTAAGAAGTTTGGTACTGTGTTGGAGGTAAGAAGTTTGGTACTGTGTTGGAGGTAAGAAGTTTGGTACTGTGTTGGAGGTAAGTAGTTTGATACTGTGTTGGAGGTAAGAAGTTTGATACTGTGTTGGAGGTAAGAAGTTTGAAGTTTGATACTGTGATGGAGGTAAGAAGTTTGATACTGTGTTGGAGGTGAGAAGTTTGGTACTGTATATACACACACACACATATATATATATATATATATATATATATATATATATATATATATATATATATATATATATATATATATATATATATATATATATATATATATATATATATATATATATATAATTTTAAGTATAGTTTGGATGTAATAAGCGAAATAATAAGATAATTTATATAATTTAACACTACAATGCACGTCAGACATTTCTTTAGTCCCAATAAAACACTTTTATAAATATGGAATTATCAAGAACTTAAAAAAAATATTGAGAGGGCGATTGTGTTGTAGTTAGACGTAAATAATGTGACAGTGATATCCAGCAAGACAGCACTCGTACAAATGTGTTCACTTGAGACAAATTTAGATTTAGAAAGGACATAGAGAGGTACTAGTATGGCAACAGTGTTGTAGATGAGTGGGAGAAACACCCAGGTAGTGTCACTGTAGCCAAAACTTTGAATAACTATAAATATCGGTTGGATTGGTACATAATTAGACCTGCCTAACAAGGGCCAGTAGGCCCTTGTTAGGGCATGCGTCATGCCTGTGACCTGGCCTCATGTCTGTGACCTGGCCTCATGCCTGTGACCTGGCCTCATGTCTGTGACCTGGCCTCATGCCTGTGACCTGGCCTCATGTCTGTGACCTGGCGTCATGTCTGTGACCAGACCTCATGTCTGTGACCTGGCCTCATGTCTGTGGCTAGGCGTCATGAGGCCGGGTCACAGACATGAGGCCTAGTCACAGACATGAGGCCTGGTCACAGACATGCGGCCAGGTCACAGACATGAGACCAGGTGTCAGACATGAGGCCTGGTCACAGACATGAGGCCTGGTCACAGACCGAGCCGGGGGGGCGTTGACCCCAGAAATCCTCTCCAGGTACACTATTTCTGAGCGTATTAAGAATTCATAAACATAGATTACCAGGTTATACGAGGCCTTGTTGACGTGAGTAATGTAGAGAGAAGGATCCTCCAGAAGCTGATTCATCAACACTGCTGGTTCTTGGTGTCCATTTTGAATTATCAATGATATATTTTCCTGGGCAATATGCAAAAATTATTGACTTTACGGCGACTGGAAACAGTGTCCTGATTGGTAGTTCCTGGTGACTTATAGACTGGAAACAATGTCCTGATTGGTAGTTCCTGGTGACTTATAGACTGGAAACAATGTCCTGATTGGTAGTTCCTGGTGACTTATAGACTGGAAACAATGTCCTGATTGGTAGTTTCTGGCGACTTATAGACTGGAAACAATATCCTGACTGACAGTTTCTTGCCAACAACAATTAGTACGAAATACTTTCACAACAAATAGCTGAAAATTAGTTCCATTTAGATATTATAAATCCCCAAAATAGCTTTTAAATTAGCGTCATATAAAGATGCAGTGGACTGAAAGGTCGAGTTTGGGGCAACTTAATTAACAGAAACAATGACTTTTCTATGGTTTCTATGGTTTTCTTACCAGTGATGGTGAGTGTTGACCACCTGGCTGGGATGTATCCTTGTGTTAGTTTTGTTTAAGCACTGATAGGCCCCAAAATAGGCGTTAAATTGGCAAAAATCGGCTGTTTTTGGCCATATTTCCTCATTGGCCTACCCCCTCTAAACAGAATTCTAGCTTCTGTAGTTCTCTATAGGCCTCTGTAGGCCCTTGTAGACCCCTGTTGGTCTCTGCAGGTCTCTGCCCTGCAGGCCACTGTAGGCTTTACAGGTCTCTGTAAACATCTGTAGGCCTCTGTTGGTCTATTAGGTGAAAATAAACACATACAACTAATATGTGACATTAGTTACACTTGTGTTCTTTTACCTAACATATCGATAATTTCACTATTATTGCCACTCTATAGGCCTATTTAGGCCTTTGTAACCAGTCGGCTCTTAACACTACCTCTAACTGTATTAGATAAACCAGAGACTCGTCCTGATCACTGCTCAAATATTAAACTACAAATAAACCCAGAAAAAGTGTATCTTTCTCGAAGAATTTGAGAAAAAAACCCAACTTTTGAGAATTAATCCCGCAAGAACCAAACAACAGGTTTGGCCAAAAGTGTTTCAGAAGGCCTTTTTATGTATATTAAAAGTCATAGAGGAAAATGGAATATTCCTGTTGCATAGGCAAGGCCTAAAAAAAATTATTGGGCCTATCTGGACAAGTATACGAGGTAGAAGAAAATTCAAAACAATTCTGGAATTATCGTCAAAAAAATTCTATGTAGAATAACGGAAATTATCTCTTATTAATGTTGTTGTTGTTGTTGTTGTTGTTGTTGTTGTTGTTGTTGTTGTTGTTGTTGTTGTTGTTGTTGTTGTTGTTGTTGTTGTTGTTGTTGTTGTTGTTGTTGTTCTAGAGACATTAATCTTACAGGAATAAATCTTACATTTAATAAATCTTGCATTAATAAATCTTACATAAATAAATCTTACATAAATAAATCTTACATAAATAAATCTTACAGGAATAAATCTTATATTAATAAATCTTTCATTAATAAATCTTTCATTAATAAATCTTACATAAATAAATCTTACATAAATAAATCTTACAGGAATAAATCTTATATTAATAAATCTTGCATTAATAAATCTTACTTTAATAAATCTTACATTCATACATGCCATGCGTGATGATGCACAAGTCACGATCTTACCTCAGCAACTACTGATGTCAGATGACTGACGACTGGACTTCCTTGCTGACTTCTTGCTGACTACTCGGGACCTTCTTATCGCCTTACTGACTCGTCTGACTCTTGCTGACTTACTTCTGACGTCTTCCTGATTCTTTGCTCCTTTGGCTGACTCTTTGTAATCGTCGTCTTCCTGACGTTTATCGGTTCCTGTCTACTTCCTAATTTATTCTGACGTTTGTTTTCAGTGGGTTTTCCAAGCCTTAAATTGTATTGCGTCAGTAGTAGTAGTAGTAGTAGTAGTAGTAGTAGTAGTAGTAGTAGTAGTAGTAGTAGTAGTAGTAGTAGTAGTAGTAGTAGTAGTAGTAGTAGTAGTAGCAGTAGTAGATAATTTGTTGGTCACTGTAACCACCTACCACTAATATGTCTTGTTAGGTGTCTGGTATAATAGGTGTTTGCTGTACCTTAGTGGCTATCAAGGTTCCGTGGAGGGCGAGTAAAGGGTCGACTGTGTGCAGGTTAATTCGACCTGGTGGTGCTGGAAATTCCTCCCGGGTTCACGTGCACCAGCAACACGTGTTCGGGAGAGCCAGCAGCACGTGGTGGCACGTGCCAGAGTCTGCCCGACAAGAGTCACACAAGCACTACCTTAAAGCAACTCTGCCTGGGCGCCCCTGCTACCTCTCTTATATACCCACAGCTCCTTGCCAGACACCTCCATTAGCCTCTCCAGTTCTTCATCCTCCCTACCCCCACTCCCTTCCTTTTTCTCTCATATTCCCTCTCTGTCTATCTCCCTAGCTTTATCATTCCTTCCCTCCTCCTCCTCTCTCTGCATCATTCACCTCCCTCTACCCGCCTCTCTCTCTCACTCCCTAACACTATATCCCCTTACATTCATCTTTTCCCGTGTGGAGCACGTTATACTGAGACCTCGCAAGTCCCACCTAATACTAACTCCAACTCTGCAGGAAAACAATATATAAAGCTAATAAATAATGGACATGTAACACACCTGGGTAAAGTTATTGCAGACCCTCAGTCTTGATGATAGGGTACCCTGGCTACTGAGACAGTAGAGTACTTGAGTACACACAGCAGTCAAGTGCAGTCTCCCAGCTCAGACTGACTCAATGTCTTGCATCAGGTGGGAAGACGTTGTAGAACCTGCTTTCAGCTCTCTGTACAACTTTGTTATGTGATGGAGGTCTAGCAGAGGGGAATGTTGTCCAGGTAAAAGCGCGTTCTGAGTGTAAGCTGTGTAGCATTGTGGGCAGTGTGCCACTCAGATCCACCTGATTGGCACCCGCTCTGTATGAAGTATTACCACAGTGTAACTATCAGCTGTGTCTTAGTACAGTGTAACTATCAGCTGTGTCTTAGTACAGTGTAACTATCAGCTGTGTCTTACTACAGTGTAACTATCAGCTGTGTCTTAGTACAGTGTAACTATCAGCTGTGTCTTAGTACAGTGTAACTATCAGCTGTGTCTTACTACAGTGTAACTATCAGTTGTGTCTTACTACAGTGTAACTATCAGTTGTGTCTTACTACAGTGTAACTATCAGCTGTGTCTTACTACAGTGTAACTATCAGCTGTGTCTTACACAGTGTAACTATCAGCTGTGTCTTACTACAGTGTAACTATCAGCTGTGTCTTAGTACAGTGTAACTATCAGCTGTGTCTTACTACAGTGTAACTATCAGCTGTGTCTTAGTACAGTGTAACTATCAGTTGTGTCTTACTACAGTGTAACTATCAGCTGTGTCTTACTACAGTGTAACTATCAGCTGTGTCTTAGTACAGTGTAACTATCAGCTGTGTCTTACTACAGTGTAACTATCAGCTGTGTCTTAGTACAGTGTAACTATCAGCTGTGTCTTACTACAGTGTAACTATCAGCTGTGTCTTACTACAGTGTAACTATCAGCTGTGTCTTAGTACAGTGTAACTATCAGCTGTGTCTTACTACAGTGTAACTAACCTAACTAAGGTAAGTGTAACAGTCATATGTCTGGCAAGCAAACATTGTTTATATCTGTCTCACACTTGTTCCAGTCCTTTCTTCTCCCTCCTCCCTCCCTCATATTCTCCCTCTATCCAACCTTCCCTCCCTCATATTCTCCCTCTATCCAACCTTCCCTCCCTCATATTCTCCCTCTATCCAACCTTCCCTCCCTGCATCTCTGCAACTTCTTTCCTAAAACAGAATAACAATTACAGTTTTTAAAGGAATGGACAGGTAAGCCAGTGGAAGCTTCAGTGGCTGGGCATCACGTGACTAAGACCCGCGTCGGGAAACACTTGTCCTGAATCTTTCATACGGGAACGTTTCGCCAGGCAGTGGCTTTCTCAGTCCAATACAGAGAATAATGGTGGAAGATGAGGAGGAGTTTGAGGTAATCAGTCCCCAATGGAAATAAGTCACTGTGTCTGACTTTTTTGGGTTATCCCAGGTTCTCTACACATATGCTGCTATGTATGATAATTCTATGTAACTGTATTGTGTATACCTGAATAAACTTACTTAGCAGTCTTGATGATCTGAACACATCGACTCCAAACTGAGGGACTGCAGTTACTATCCTTCCAGCAGAGCTGCACTTACTATCCTTCCAGTAGAGCTGCAGTTACTATCCTTCCAGCAGAGCTGCAGTTACTATCCTTCCAGCAGAGCTGCAGTTACTATCCTTCCAGCAGAGCTGCACTTACTATCCTTCCAGCACAGCTGCAGTTACTATCCTTCCAGCAGAGCTGCAGTTACTATCCTTCCAGCAGAGCTGCAGTTACTATCCTTCCAGCAGAGCTGCAGTTACTATCCTTCCAGCAGAGGTACAGTTACTATCCTTCCAGCAGAGCTGCACTTACTATCCTTCCAACAGAGCCGCAGTTACTATCCTTCCAGCAGAGCTGCACTTACTATCCTTCCAGTAGAGCTGCAGTTACTATCCTTCCAGCACAGCTGCAGTTACTATCCTTCCAGCAGAGCTGCAGTTACTATTCTTCCAGCAGAGCTGCAGTTACTATCCTTCCAGCAGAGCTGCAGTTACTATCATTCCAGCAGAGCTGCAGTTACTATCCTTCCAGCAGAGGTACAGTTACTATCCTTCCAGCAGAGCTGCACTTACTATCCTTCCAACAGAGCCGCAGTTACTATCCTTCCAGCAGAGGTGCACTTACTATCCTTCCAGTAGAGCTGCAGTTACTATCCTTCCAGCACAGCTGCAGTTACTATCCTTCCAGCAGAGCTGCAGTTACTATTCTTCCAGCAGAGCTGCAGTTACTATCCTTCCAGCAGAGCTGCAGTTACTATCATTCCAGCAGAGCTGCAGTTACTATCCTTCCAGCAGAGCTGCAGTTACTATCTTTCCAACAGAGCTGCAGTTACTATCCTTCCAGTAGAGCTGCACTTACTATCCTTGGAGCAGAGCTGCAGTTACTATCCTTCCAGCAGAGCTTCAGTTTCTATCCTTCCAACAGAGCTGCAGTTACTATCCTTCCAGCAGAGCTGCACTTACTATCCTTCCAGCAGAGCTGCAGTTACTATCCTTCCAGCACAGCTGCAGTTACTATCCTTCCAGCAGAGCTGCAGTTACTATCCTTCCGGCAGAGCTGCAGTTACTATCCTTCCAGTAGAGGTACAGTTACTATCCTTCCAGCAGAGCTGCAGTTACTATCCTTCCAGTAGAGGTACAGTTACTATCCTTCCAGCAGAGCTGCAGTTACTATCCTTCCAGCAGAGCTGCACTTACTGTCCTTCCAACAGAGCTGCAGTTACTATCCTTCCAGTAGAGCTGCACTTACTATCCTTGGAGCAGAGCTGCAGTTACAATCCTTCCAGCAGAGCTGCAGTTTCTATCCTTCCAACAGAGCTGCAGTTACTATCCTTCCAGCAGAGCTGCACTTACTATCCTTCCAGCAGAGCTGCAGTTACTATCCTTCCAGCACAGCTGCAGTTACTATCCTTCCAGCAGAGCTGCAGTTACTATCCTTCCGGCAGAGCTGCAGTTACTATCCTTCCAGTAGAGGTACAGTTACTATCCTTCCAGCAGAGCTGCAGTTACTATCCTTCCAGCAGAGCTGCACTTACTATCCTTGGAGCAGAGCTGCAGTTACTATCCTTCGAGCAGAGCTGCAGTTACTATCCTTCCGGCAGAGCTGCAGTTACTATCCTTCCAGCAGAGCTGCAGTTACTATCCTTCCAGCAGAGCTGCAGTTACTATCCTTCCAGTAGAGGTACAGTTACTATCCTTCCAGCAGAGCTGCAGTTTCTATACCTCAAGGATGTTCCGGGGGTCAACGCCCCCGCGGCCCAGTCCATGACCAGGCCTCGTGGTAGATCAGGGCCTGATCAACCAGGCAGTTACTGCTGGCCGCACGCAGACTGACGTACGAACCACAGCCCGGCTGGTCAAGTACTGACCGTAGGTGCTTGTCCAGCCCCTTCTTGAAGACAGCCAGGAGTCTATTGGTAATCCCCCGTATGTATGCTGGGAGGCAATCGAACAGTCTTGGGCCCCTGACGCTTGTTGTCTCCTAATGTACTCTTGACGACCCTGCTTCTCACTGGGGTAATGTTACACCGCCTGCAGAGTCTGTTGCTCTCGCCTCACTTGACAATTACCATCTCTCAGAATGACCCTTTCCATACCCAACAGACGGAATTTTTATGAAGAAATCTTCATCTCCACAGAGTGGCGTCAACAGAAATAATATATGAGAGAGAGAGAGAGAGAGAGAGAGAGAGAGAGAGAGAGAGAGAGAGAGAGAGAGAGAGAGAGAGAGAGAGAGAGAGAGAGAGAGAGAGAGAGATAGAGAGAGAGAGAGAGAGAGAGAGAGGAGAGAGAGAGAGAGAGAGAAGAGAGAGAGAGAGAGAGAGAGAGAGAGAGAGAGAGAGAGAGAGAGAGAGAGAGAGAGAGAGAGAGAAATATGGCAGACATAATATATCTACGTCCATACAATAATATGTTAATCAATGTTGAATCTTCACATGTCTGAGAATACAGACTATCCTGATGACAACCAGCCTGAACTTCATCAACTAACTCTTCTTAACTTGTTCTATACTAACTCTACGTCACTAGTATAAAACTAACTCTACTTAACTTGCACTAAACAACAAACAGTACAGTGGATGTTTGGTGGTACCAAAACACATACCGTATTTTTCTCGCACAAAAAGTCTTGGAAAACCATCGTGCGTCTTATATGCTCAAGGTGAGGGTCAAGAGTAGGCTTCGTGTTACAGTTTATCACAGGAACATCATGGAGTCTTGGTTCAGAGAACATCTACACAACCTTCCTCATGGCTACTACAACTACTACCACCACTAACCCATCCCTTGGGTATGACCTACTTCCACTGGGGAGTCCCGCCTGCCACTGACTATACACTCGTCTGCGACCCGTCCATATCCACCTGACGCCTATATAAGCACCAGCCTCATTGTCTGTGCTCCAGAATCTACACAACTACGGTGTTCTTCACAACAACTCCAAGGCTGAGGGACTGATTACCTCATCCTTTGTACATAGTTCTACTGTCTTCAAGTTATGTCCTAGAATCTGTATTGATAAAGTCACTGGAGGGCGAAACGTCTACAATAAAGATACGCAGATGTTGCGCATGTGTCTAATTTTCAACTTAAGCAGTTGTTTACTAACATTACGTTACAGCTGCTCGGTTACATCGTTTAATATGTCTCATATATTAATGCGTCTTATATGCACGAAAATACGGGCATATAAGGCGCACGATGTTTGCTACTGGTGGTTTCAGGTTTCTGGGAACCTGTGTTTTCTCGTTTTCCAGAGTTGATATCATCAGCACGATAGATTTAACAATGGATAGATGAATGTACCATTGATACTCCACCTGTAGATGTCCCGTAGCTGGGTTGGTAGCGCATTCAGCTCACACAATGAGGTCCTTGGTTCGATCCCCGGCACGGTTAGAAACATTGGGGCGCGTTTCCTTATGACACTCGCCATCTCTGTTCACCTAGCAGTAAGTAGGTACCTGGGTGTTAGCGGACTGGTGTGGTTGGCATCCTGGGGGACAAGATTGAAGGAACACAATGGAAATAAGACAGACAGTCCTTGATGAACATGGACAACAGGTGTAAGGAAGCACGCCCAGAATTTCTACCCGGCCAGGGGCTGAACCACAGACACTCGTGTATGAGGCGAGAGCGTTGACAACCAAGCCATAGGACACCCAGGAGGAGGAGATTGTCATCGTACCTCGTAGTATACCAGACGTGTCTGGTATCCTTACAGTAGGTAATGAGTAGCGAGGTTTGTTAGGTTGTGTAGGACACAGCATCAAGGACCACAATAATAATAATAATAATAATAATACCTTGTACATGTACTACCAGTACATGTACAAGGTATACAGACCATAGTTGACATCAGTGACATACTACTATATAGAAAGCCGCTTGTTATGCTGAGCATTTCCCGCAAATTATGTCAGTTTTGTCCCAGGATGCCACCCACACCAGTCCACTAATACCCAAGTACCTATTTTACTGATGGGTGAACATAGACAACAGGTGTAAGGAAACACGGCCATGTTTTCACCCTTGCCGGGAATCGAACCCTGACATCACCGTGTGGAGCGAGAGCTTTGCAAACCAGGCCACGAGCCACCTTAATAAGTCACTTTATCTGACTTTTCTCGGGTTATCGTAGGTAATTTACACTATGTATAATTATTGTACTTATGTGTACCTGTACTTAAATAAATTCACTAAATCTTACTGTCTCGTAGGTCGGTATCGCACTCAATATCACCCAGTTGTTGGTGGAGACATTACGACGTGTTTATCTTAAGACACCTGCTGTCCCTGCTCACCTAGCAGTATAAAATAGGTACCTGGGTGTTAGTGGACTGTTGTGGGTCGCATCCTGGGTGTTAGTGGACTGGTGTGGGTCGTATCCTGGGTGTTAGTGGACTGGTGTGGGTGGCATCCTGGGTGTTAGTGGACTGGTGTGGGTCGCATTCTGGGTGTTAGTGGACTGGTGTGGGTCACATACTGGGTGTTAGTGGACTGGTGTGGGTCACATACTGGGTGTTAGTGGACTGGTGTGGGTCGCATCCTGGGTGTTAGTGGACTGGTGTGGGTCACATACTGGGTGTTAGTGGACTGGTGTGGGTCGCATCCTGGGTGTTAGTGGACTGGTGTGGGTCGCATCCTGGGTGTTAGTGGACTGGTGTGGGTCGCATCCTGGGTGTTAGTGGACTGGTGTGGGTCGCATCTTGGGTGTTAGTGGACTGGTGTGGGTGACATACTGGGTGTTAGTGGACTGGTGTGGGTCGCATCCTGGGTGTTAGTGGACTGGTGTGGGTCACATACTGGGTGTTAGTGGACTGGTGTGGGTCGCATCCTGGGACAAAACTGACATAATTTACGGGAAATGCTCAGCATAACAAGCGTCTTTCTATATAGTAGTATGTCACTGATGTCAGCTATGATCTGTATACCTTGTACATGTACTGGTAGTAAATAAAGTTATTATTATTATTATTATTATTATTATTATTATTATTATTATTATTATTATTATTATTATTATTATTATTATTATTATTATTATTATTATTATTATTAAGTCGTCTTTGAGCTGGATATTGTTGTTTGTTTGTGGAGAAGTAAATCAGTACTTAAATATTAGTTGAGGTTACTTGCTTGCGTGCTGAAAGATGTTAATTCATCTTAGATAGTGGTGGATGCTGAGATGAGCTGAGGTAAGATAACATCTCTTAAACTGTAAATACAGATGTGTAAAAAAGGGTTAATTATGAATTTTAGTAATCCTTCTCTGACCGTTAGTGTTTTATACACGGTGTGTGTGTGTGTGTGTGTTTCTGGTGATATGTTGGGTGTTATACTTACCCTGGGTCCTTATCACTCTGATATTTGCAGTTTTTCTCCGCCCATGCTGTATTCTGCGTCTGGTCTACCCTCACCTCAAATTCACATGACCTTGCATTTTTTCGGATTGAAATCTAGCGGCACTTGTTTGACCAATCTGTGGTCAGTTGAGGTCACGATGAGGTTTATCTTGGTCTTATTCTTGATATAAGTCTTGCATTATCCGCAAACAGTGACACATAGAACTCAGTCCTTTATGTTACGTCATTCACTAACACTTGGAACAGTAGCGGTCCTAGTACTGATCCTTGCGGAATCACATTCATAGTTCTCTGGCATTTTAATGCCTCATCCCTTACTGCCACTCCCTGCCTTCTGACACTCAGATACACTCACCCACTGGAACACACTGCCTTTTATTACTTGCCTGTTTCTTTAATTTCGGGACTAATTTCTGGTTTGGTACCGCATAAGTTACTTTCCTGCAGCCTAAGAGTATGCAGTGAACCCATCACTGTCTTTCTTGTTCTAAGTAACTTTGTCATACAGGAAAACTCCAAGAAACTTGCGAAAGATTTTTAATTCCTAAATCCATGCTGGTTTTCCAAAATAAATCTCCCTCTCTTTAAGCGCTCCGATACCCCTTCTCTTGTTATCTTCTCCAGAATGTCTGACATTATGCTTGTTATATATACTGACCTGTGTTTCAGGGCGTCTTGTCTGTCTGTCTTTTATATACAGGGACCCTGAGTGGCTGGCGTGCCATGATTGTGACCAGATCTACCTGAAGTTCATTACCTTTGTAACTAGTTCATCTATCATAACTTTGGGGTCCAGTCCCTGGACCCATTATGTACCTTTGTAATCTTTTGACTACCGCCCACAGGATGGGTATGGGGTGCATAATAAACATATTAAACTAACTAAACTAACTGGCGTGCCCCCGGCGCTGGCTGGCATTTGACTAGCATTTGTAGTTGCGGTTACTGGAGATTTTCTTTCATAATTATTATTAGTTTTGTATTTGACTTAACAAAATAAATAAAAAATGTAATGAAGTTATTTTTTTTTTTTTTTTTTTTTGTAATCAAGAAATGTAACAATCCTACTTCACAACTGATTCTATTTGTCTTTTCTCCAGTGAGAATTGTAACTTTATTTTGGGAAGAAGTATAAATCCTTAATTTTATAACGTTGTGGCACTTGTTCTGATTGGATATATTAGTTGTAAGTATTATTGTGATCCACAATGTTTCTGCTCCTTGTGTCAGCTCTCAGGTTATCTGGTAACTTGGTACACAAAGATATAAGAAATATAATGTGATCCTGTTTTTGTCTGTTTGTGACTTGAAAAAGTCGAGTGTGTGGGCGAAACGTTGTCAATAAAGGATCACATTATATTGCTTATGTGTTTATTTTTCCATTGTGTCGGTATTTTATGCCATTTATTTCTATCTGGTACCTTATCCAGTGTTGCATCAAGCTCACTTTATAATCTATTACGAGCACAGGTGTAGTCTAATGGCCTGCACACCTGGCTGTGCAATGATAACCACTTAGGAACCAGTAGAAAAGCAGCAGAATGTTTGTATTTCCCCTCACCAAATAAAAATCTGGTATGTACAATATATACAGTCACGTACAATAAAACAAATGCAAGCACAAGACTGCGCGAACTGTAGCAAGCAGACGTGAAGGTAAGTCTACCAAGGATGATTCACGAGTGTACCACATCGCTTCACAGCTTTGGCAGGCTTCCTTGTGATTGGCTGGTTGAACCAAGGTACTGGTATAACGACGGGGCCCCTGCTCATTATACCCTTAGCACCTGGTTCACTGGTCGAGAGGCATGATGCCTATACTGGTGTGTGAATATGGTAACTAAAATGTAACATACTCTTAGCATGCCACATAACCTTACCACCTTTTGTCCTGCTGATGCTTTGTAATATCTGTTAATCTGCTCTGACTAGTGTGTCTTCCATCAGCTCTCCAGTCTTCCAGCAGCTCTCCAGTCTTCCAGCAGCTCTCCAGTCTTCCAGCAGCTCTCCAGTCTTCCAGCAGCTCTCCAGTCTTCCAGCAGCTCTCCAGTCTTCCAGCAGCTCTCCAGTCTTCCAGCAACTCTCCAGTCTTCCAGCAGCTCTCCAGTCTTCCAGCAGCTCTCCAGTCTTCCAGCAGCTCTCCAGTCTTCCAGCAGCTCTCCAGTCTTCCAGCAGCTCTCCAGTCTTCCAGCAGCTCTTCAGCCTTCCAGCAGCTCTCCAGCCTTCCAGAAGCTCTCCAGTCTTCCATCAGCTCTCCAGTCTTCCAGCAGCTCTCCAGTCTTCCAGCAGCTCTCCAGCCTTCCAGCAGCTCTCCAGTCTTCCAGCAGCTCTCCAGTCTTCCAGCAGCTCTCCAGTCTTCCAGCAGCTCTCCAGTCTTCCAGCAGCTCTCCAGTCTTCCAGCAGCTCTTCAGCCTTCCAGCAGCTCTCCAGCCTTCCAGAAGCTCTCCAGTCTTCCATCAGCTCTCCAGTCTTCCAGCAGCTCTCCAGTCTTCCAGCAGCTCTCCAGCCTTCCAGCAGCTCTCCAGCCTTCCAGCAGCTCTCCAGTCTTCCATCAGCTCTCCAGTCTTCCAGCAGCTCTCCAGTCTTCCAGCAGCTCTCCAGTCTTCCAGCAGCTCTCCAGTCTTCCAGCAGCTCTCCAGTCTTCCAGCAGCTCTCCAGTCTTCCAGCAGCTCTCCAGCCTTCCAGCAGCTCTCCAGTCTTCCAGCAGCTCTCCTCTGTCTTGAAGACTTCTACACACTTCTGCAGAGTTTTCTGTCTGTCTCAATTATGCTTAAACCAGCAAATAACAGAGCCTTCAAGACTAGAAAGTACACTGGACCTCATCGTCACTAACAACGATGATCTGATATATAATATAACCGTATCAAAGACAATACACTCAGATCACAACACAAAAGAGGTACAGACATATGTACAGGAACACAGGTGAGAAAGATGCATGATAATATACACATGGAGAATCCTAGAGGGATTAGTATCAAACTTGCACACAAAAATTACTCCCTATGAAAGCAAAAGACTCGGCAGGAGATGCAACATTCCCCCAATGAAAAACAGGGGCGCCACGAGTACACTGAGACAATAATAAGTGTCCGGGGCTCAAGACTGTTCAACTGCCTCCCAGCATACATAAAGGGGATTACCAATAGACCTCTGACTGTCTTCAAGAAGGCACTGGACAGGCACCTAAAGTCAGTACTTGACCAGCCGGGCTGTGGTTCGTGCGTCGGTTTACGTGAGGCCAGCAGTAACAGCCTGGTTGATCATACCCTGATCCACCATGAGGCCTGGTCTCAGACCGGGCCGCGGGGGCGTTGACCCCCGAAACCCTCTCCAGGTAAACTCCAGGTAATCGTCGTGTCTTCCTTCGTCATCATAATCACTGTTGTGGTAACTGCTTTTCTTTTGACTTTTGATGGAACAGCTTTTAAACTTTTGTTCAGCTTCTGTTCTTAATTTTGTATATTTGTCTTTGGTTTACTGGTTTACTGTAGTATGATTTTTCTCTATATTTCTTCTACGTTCTCTTGCACCTCCTCTTGGTTTCTCTGTATTCCTAATCAAACAATAAGCTTTTTCTGTTTTTTTCTCGTTTATTTTCTTCCTGCTTGGTATGGAGCTTTCTTTTCTTTAGCGTCATCTCACTCTGCCTCTATGTCGTCCATTCTTGGATATTTTTATCATCCGCTTCTCTTCTCCACTGTACTTCCTCTAGTCCCATTCCCTCTTGTTTCATCCATTTCTTTATTTTTTCCCACTTCCACCTGGTGCTTTTTTTTTTTTTTATTCGCCGGTATTCTCCCGGCCCGGGTCTTTTCCAAGTAGTGGTGACCCGGCCTTGGCTCCCTATCTGGGGAGTGTCTCGAGACTTAAGTCTCCCATGGGAGGAGGTACAGTACCTCCTCATCTTTGGGACCAAGTGTCCCCAGGCCTAGCCACATTCCCCGCCCTCACGGGGCTCGTAGGGAGAAGCTAGGCCTCTGGTCTGCCATCTACCCCGCCCCAACCTGGTGCTAAAATTTGACCACAACATGATCTTTGCCACTGAGTGGTTTTCCATAAGTAATCTCAGCTATGATATATTCGTGTGTTGTGAAAGCCAGGTAGAGTCGTGCTGGTTCATCCCCCTGACACTTGCCTTTGTTTCACATGCCTCAGTAAATTCTTCATTGCTGCTTCCATTAGTTTCTCTCCAGTGATATCTGACCATCAATATTACGCCTCCTCCTCCTCCTCTGTTTTACCTTTCTTTTCTTACTATTTGCTAGCCCTCTGAAAATACCACATTTCTTATTATTCCTCAAAGTTTTGTCTCTGTTATAGCTATAATATCAGGGCTTTCATCGAATACTCTTTCTTTCATGACTCCACATTTGCTGATGACTTCATATAAATACCACACTGTGTGCCTCCTGTCTCTTACTGCCCTCTACACGACCTGGAGACAGTGTGGGGAATTATTATTATTATTATTATTATTATTATAATCAAGGGGGAAGCACTAAACCCGTAGGATTATACAGCGCCTATGGGGGATGGAAGGCATTCAGGCTTAATTCAGGGAACTGGAGCACAGATCCAATTCCCTAGATCAAGAGCCTCTCACCAGCGTCAAGGAGCCTTCCTTGAGGGGGCAGTGTGGGGAAGGATTCTCTGTGGCGTATTGTGAGTATCTTCTGAATTATTTTTCTCTATCGTTGCCCAATGAGATAATTGATCTGGTCCTTGTTCCTTTACTCTGTTGTTACTGTCCTCTTTAACATGTTCCCCTTTCTCCCTGACTGCTGCATCAGCGGTAGCAGGTCACAACGAAGACTGTCTGCTGTTTGACCTCTCCATGCGCAGCGGCAGGTCTCAGCAGAAGTCTGCTGCCTGACTACCACAGCACAGCGGCAGGTCTCAGCAGAAGTCTGCTGCCTGACTACCACAGCACAGCGGCAGGTCTCAGCAGAAGTCTGCTGCCTGACTACCACAGCACAGCGGCAGGTCTCAGCAGAAGTCTGCTGCCTGACTACCACAGCACAGCGGCAGGTCTCAGCAGAAGTCTGCTGCCTGACTACCACAGCACAGCGGCAGGCCTCAGCAGAAGTCTGCTGCCTGACTACCACAGCACAGCGGCAGGCCTCAGCAGAAGTCTGCTGCCTGACTACCACAGCACAGCGGCAGGTCTCAGCAGAAGTCTGCAGCCTGACTACCACAGCACAGCGGCATGTCTCAGCAGAAGTCTGCTGCCTGACTACCACAGCACAGCGGCAGGTCTCAGCAGAAGTCTGCTGCCTGACTACCACAGAACAGCGGCAGGTCTCAGCAGAAGTCTGCTGCCTGACTACCACAGCACAGCGGCAGGTCTCAGCAGAAGTCTGCTGCCTGACTACCACAGAACAGCGGCAGGTCTCAGCAGAAGTCTGCTGCCTGACTACCACAGCACAGCGGCAGGTCTCAGCAGAAGTCTGCTGCCTGACTACCACAGCACAGCGGCAGGTCTCAGCAGAAGTCTGCTGCCTGACTACCACAGCACAGCGGCAGGCCTCAGCAGAAGTCTGCTGCCTGACTACCACAGCACAGCGGCAGGCCTCAGCAGAAGTCTGCTGCCTGACTACCACAGCACAGCGGCAGGCCTCAGCAGAAGTCTGCTGCCTGACTACCACAGCACAGCGGCAGGCCTCAGCAGAAGTCTGCTGCCTGACTACCACAGCACAGCGGCAGGCCTCAGCAGAAGTCTGCTGCCTGACTACCACAGCACAGCGGCAGGCCTCAGCAGAAGTCTGCTGCCTGACTACCACAGCACAGCGGCAGGCCTCAGCAGAAGTCTGCTGCCTGACTACCACAGCACAGCGGCAGGCCTCAGCAGAAGTCTGCTGCCTGACTACCACAGCACAGCGGCAGGCCTCAGCAGAAGTCTGCTGCCTGACTACCACAGCACAGCGGCAGGCCTCAGCAGAAGTCTGCTGCCTGACTACCACAGCACAGCGGCAGGCCTCAGCAGAAGTCTGCTGCCTGACTACCACAGCACAGCGGCAGGCCTCAGCAGAAGTCTGCTGCCTGACTACCACAGCACAGCGGCAGGCCTCAGCAGAAGTCTGCTGCCTGACTACCACAGTCACAGCGGCAGGCCTCAGCAGAAGTCTGCTGCCTGACTACCACAGCACAGCGGCAGGCCTCAGCAGAAGTCTGCTTAAAGACTACCACAGCACAGCGGCAGGTCTCAGCAGAAGTCTGCTGCCAGACTACCACAGAACAGCGGCAGGTCTCAGCAGAAGTCTGCTGCCTGACTACCACAGCACAGCGGCAGGTCTCAGCAGAAGTCTGCTGCCTGACTACCACAGCACAGCGGCAGGTCTCAGCAGAAGTCTGCTGCCTGACTACCACAGCACAGCGGCAGGTCTCAGCAGAAGTCTGCTGCCTGACTACCACAGAACAGCGGCAGGTCTCAGCAGAAGTCTGCTGCCTGACTACCACAGCACAGCGGCAGGCCTCAGCAGAAGTCTGCTGCCTGACTACCACAGCACAGCGGCAGGCCTCAGCAGAAGTCTGCTGCCTGACTACCACAGCACAGCGGCAGGTCTCAGCAGAAGTCTGCTGCCTGACTACCACAGCACAGCAGCAGGCCTCAGCAGAAGTCTGCTGCCTGACTACCACAGCACAGCGGCAGGCCTCAGCAGAAGTCTGCTGCCTGACTACCACAGCACAGCGGCAGGCCTCAGCAGAAGTCTGCTGCCTGACTACCACAGCACAGCGGCAGGTCTCAGCAGAAGTCTGCTGCCTGACTACCACAGCACAGCGGCAGGCCTCAGCAGAAGTCTGCTGCCTGACTACCACAGCACAGCAGCAGGCCTCAGCAGAAGTCTGCTGCCTGACTACCACAGCACAGCGGCAGGTCTCAGCAGAAGTCTGCTGCCTGACTACCACAGCACAGCAGCAGGTCTCAGCAGAAGTCTGCTGCCTGACTACCACAGCACAGCGGCAGGTCTCAGCAGAAGTCTGCTGCCTGACTACCACAGCACAGCGGCAGGTCTCAGCAGAAGTCTGCTGCCTGACTACCACAGCACAGCGGCAGGTCTCAGCAGAAGTCTGCTGCCTGACTACCACAGCACAGCGGCAGGTCTCAGCAGAAGTCTGCTGCCTGACTACCACAGCACAGCGGCAGGCCTCAGCAGAAGTCTGCTGCCTGACTACCACAGCACAGCGGCAGGTCTCTCAGCAGAAGTCTGCTGCCTGACTACCACAGCACAGCGGCAGGCCTCAGCAGAAGTCTGCTGCCTGACTACCACAGCACAGCGGCAGGCCTCAGCAGAAGTCTGCTGCCTGACTACCACAGCACAGCGGCAGGTCTCAGCAGAAGTCTGCTGCCTGACTACCACAGCACAGCGGCAGGTCTCAGCAGAAGTCTGCTGCCTGACTACCACAGCACAGCGGCAGGCCTCAGCAGAAGTCTGCTGCCTGACTACCACAGCACAGCGGCAGGCCTCAGCAGAAGTCTGCTGCCTGACTACCACAGCACAGCGGCAGGTCGCGTCTACCGCACCACTGGTATGTCTAATCTTGCAGCTATAATAACAAATATATACATCTCTTTCTTTATATATATTCTCCGTCTCATTCTTCGCTTTTATCCTGCCGTCCTCCGTGGACCCGGAATTGTTGTGTGTGCCGGACGCTGGTGGCTGGTATGTGCATGTTGTGGCTGGTATGTGCATGTTGTGGCTGGTATGTGCATGTTGTGGCTGGTATGTGCATGTTGTGGCTGGTATGTGCATGTTGTGGCTGGTATGTGCATGTTGTGGCTGGTATGTGCATGTGGTGTCTGGTATGTGCATGTTGTGGCTGGTATGTGCATGTGGTGGCTGGTATGTGCATGTGGTGGCTGGTATGTGCATGTTGTGGCTGGTATGTGCATGTGGTGGCTGGTATGTGCATGTGGTGGCTGGTATGTGCATGTTGTGGCTGGTATGTGCATGTTGTGGCTGGTATGTGCATGTGGTGGCTGGTATGTGCATGTGGTGGCTGGTATGTGCATGTTGTGGCTGGTATGTGCATGTGGTGGCTGGTATGTGCATGTTGTGGCTGGTATGTGCATGTGGTGGCTGGTATGTGCATGTGGTGGCTGGTATGTGCATGTTGTGGCTGGTATGTGCATGTTGTGGCTGGTATGTGCATGTGGTGGCTGGTATGTGCATGTGGTGGCTGGTATGTGCATGTTGTGGCTGGTATGTGCATGTGGTGGCTGGTATGTGCATGTGGTGGCTGGTATGTGCATGTTGTGGCTGGTATGTGCATGTTGTGGCTGGTATGTGCATGTGGTGGCTGGTATGTGCATGTTGTGGCTGGTATGTGCATGTGGTGGCTGGTATGTGCATGTTGTGGCTGGTATGTGCATGTTGTGGCTGGTATGTGCATGTGGTGGCTGGTATGTGCATGTGGTGGCTGGTATGTGCATGTGGTGGCTGGTATGTGCATGTTGTGGCTGGTATGTGCATGTGGTGGCTGGTATGTGCATGTGGTGGCTGGTATGTGCATGTGGTGGCTGGTATGTGCATGTTGTGGCTGGTATGTGCATGTGGTGGCTGGTATGTGCATGTGGTGGCTGGTATGTGCATGTTGTGGCTGGTATGTGCATGTTGTGGCTGGTATGTGCATGTGGTGGCTGGTATGTGCATGTGGTGGCTGGTATGTGCATGTGGTGGCTGGTATGTGCATGTTGTGGCTGGTATGTGCATGTGGTGGCTGGTATGTGCATGTGGTGGCTGGTATGTGCATGTTGTGGCTGGTATGTGCATGTGGTGGCTGGTATGTGCATGTGGTGGCTGGTATGTGCATGTTGTGGCTGGTATGTGCATGTTGTGGCTGGTATGTGCATGTGGTGGCTGGTATGTGCATGTGGTGGCTGGTATGTGCATGTTGTGGCTGTATGTGCATGTGGTGGCTGGTATGTGCATGTGGTGGCTGGTATGTGCATGTGGTGGCTGGTATGTGCATGTTGTGGCTGGTATGTGCATGTGGTGGCTGGTATGTGCATGTGGTGGCTGGTATGTGCATGTTGTGGCTGGTATGTGCATGTTGTGGCTGGTATGTGCATGTGGTGGCTGGTATGTGCATGTGGTGGCTGGTATGTGCATGTGGTGGCTGGTATGTGCATGTTGTGGCTGGTATGTGCATGTGGTGGCTGGTATGTGCATGTGGTGGCTGGTATGTGCATGTTGTGGCTGGTATGTGCATGTGGTGGCTGGTATGTGCATGTGGTGGCTGGTATGTGCATGTGGTGGCTGGTATGTGCATGTGGTGGCTGGTATGTGCATGTGGTGGCTGGTATGTGCATGTGGTGGTTGGTATGTGCATGTGGTGGCTGGTATGTGCATGTGGTGGCTGGTATGTGCATGTGGTGGCTGGTATGTGCATGTGGTGGCTGGTATGTGCATGTGGTGGCTGGTATGTGCATGTGGTGGCTGGTATGTGCATGTGGTGGCTGGTATGTGCATGTGGTGGTTGGTATGTGCATGTTGTGGCTGGTATATGCATGTTGTGGCTGGTATGAGCATGTTGTGGCTGGTATGTGCATGTTGTGGTTGGTATGTGCATGTTGTGGTTGGTATGTGCATGTTGTGGTTGGTATGTGCATGTTGTGGTTGGTATGTGCATGTTGTGGCTGGTATGTGCATGTTGTGGCTGGTATGTGCATGTGGTGGCTATTATGTGCATGTGGTGGCTGGCATGTGCATGTGGTGGTTGGTATGTGCATGTTGTGGCTGGTATGTGCATGTGGTGGCTGGTATGTGCATGTTATGGCTGGTATGTGCATGTGGTGGCTGGTATGTGCATGTGGTGGTTGGTATGTGCATGTGGTGGCTGGTATGTGCATGTGGTGGTTGGTATGTGCATGTGTTGGCTGGTATGTGCATGTTGTGGCTGGTATGTGCATGTTGTGGCTGGTATGTGCATGTTGTGGCTGGTATGTGCATGTTGTGACTATTATGTGCATGTGGTGGCTGGCATGTGCATGTGGTGGTTGGTATGTGCATGTGGTGGTTGGTATGTGCATGTGGTGGCTGGTATGTGCATGTGGTGGTTGGTATGTGCATGTGGTGGCTGGTATGTGCATGTTGTGGCTGGTATGTGCATGTTGTGGCTGGTATGTGTATGTTGTGGCTATTATGTGCATGTGGTGGCTGGCATGTGCATGTTGTGGCTGGTATGTGCATGTTGTGGCTGGTATGTGCATGTTGTGGCTGGTATGTGCATGTGGTGGCTGGCATGTGCATGTTGTGGCTGGTATGTGCATGTGGTGACTGGTATGTGTATGTGGTGACTGGTATGTGCATGTGGTGACTGGTATGTGCATGTGGTGACTGGTATGTGCATGTTGTGGCTGGTATGTGCATGTGGTGACTGGTATGTGCATGTGGTGACTGGTATGTGCATGTGGTGGCTGGTATGTGCATGTGGTGGCTGGTATGTGCATGTGGTGGCTGGTATGTGCATGTTGTGGCTGGTATGTGCATGTGGTGACTGGTATGTGCATGTGGTGGCTGTTATGTGCATGTGGGGGTTGGTATGTGCATGTGGTGACTGGTATGTGCATGTTATGACTGGTATGTGCATGTGGTGACTGGTATGTGTATGTGGTGACTGGTATGTGCATGTGGTGGCTGGTATGTGCATGTTGTGGCTGGTATGTGCATGTGGTGACTGGTATGTGCATGTGGTGACTGGTATGTGCATGTGGTGGCTGGTATGTGCATGTTGTGGCTGGTATGTGCATGTGGTGACTGGTATGTGCATGTGGTGACTGGTATGTGCATGTGATGACTGGTATGTGCATGTGGTGGCTGGTATGTGCATGTTGTGGCTGGTATGTGCATGTGGTGACTGGTATGTGCATGTGGTGACTGGTATGTGCATGTTGTGGCTGGTATGTGCATGTTGTGGCTGGTATGTGCATGTGGTGGCTGGTATGTGCATGTGGTGACTGGTATGTGCATGTGGTGACTGGTATGTGCATGTGGTGACTGGTATGTACATGTGGTGACTGGTATGTGCATGTGGTGACTGGTATGTGCATGTGGTGACTGGTATGTGCATGTGGTGGCTGGTATGTGCATGTGGTGGCTGGTATGTGCATGTGGTGACTGGTATGTGCATGTGGTGACTGGTATGTGCATGTGGTGACTGGTATGTGCATGTGGTGGCTGGTATGTGCATGTGGGGGTTGGTATGTGCATGTGTTGGTTGACATGTGCATGTTGTGGCTGGTATGTGCATGTGGTGGCTGGTATGTGCATGTTGTGGTTGGTATGTGCACCTCAGGTGATATGCTCGGTACAATGCTCACCTCAAGGTCCTTCTCCATGGGTGAGGTTTACAGGTTTTTCCTCCCAATCCTGTCCTCCCTGTGTGGACTTCTTTCCCCTTTATATATTCACCTATATGTGTTTGCAAGGGTTGAGTCTCAGCTCCTGACCCCGCCTCTCAACTTGTCACTTTAGAGATTCATTCCCTCATAGCCTCGTGGGCTCTGCCGTTCCTACTCTGAAAACTGTGTATAGTGTCTGCCTCCATCCCTTCTTCATTAGTCATTCCACTTCCCAATCACTATTAGACGGAAGAAATACTTCCTGACATTCTTGTGGCTCATCTGCATCATTAACTCCCAGCTATGTCCCGAGTACCTGTTTCTAGCCTCTCCACCCTGTTCCTGTCCACCCTATCAAATCCTCTGAGTATTTTGTATGTTGTTATCATGTCTCCCATGGTTCTTCTGTCCTCCAGCGTTTTTAGATTCAATTGAATTTCTTTAGCCTCTCCTCGTAGTTCTTGTCCCTTAGCTCAGTAAAAAGCCATAATGCATATTTCTCCACTTTTTCTAGTTTCTTGACATGTTTCCTAAGGTGTGGGCTCCACATTGGTGCTGCGAACTCCAAGATGGTCCTGACACATGTTGCTTAAAGTGCCAGGAATGACTCTTTGGTGAGATTCGTGAAGGTTCCTCTTAGATTTCCAAGACGAGTGCTGGCTGCAGAGATTATTCAACTGATGTGATCCTCTGGTGATATACTAGGGACTATGCTTACCCCTAAGTCTATCTGAGTAAAGTCTGCAGCCTCTGTTTCGGTCTTATCGTTCCCTCCCCAGTCTTCATTGTCTTGCAAATATTGGGGTTAATTTCAAGCAGCCACTTACCTGACCAGTCTTGTAGTTTGTCTGGATCCTTTCAGAGCCTCTCCTTGTCATCTTGTTTGTATTCTAATCACTTTTACATCATCAATAAACAGGATTACAAGTGATTCGATCCTATTTGGTATGGCATTCACATAAACCAGAAACAGTACTGGTCCTTGTGGAACCCCGCTTGTTACCCTACCCCATTCTGACGTCTCTTTCCTGAAAATCACTCTTTCCTTCCTTACCCTAAGATACTCCATGATCCACTGGAGTACGACCTTTGTTATTCCTGCCTGAACCTCAAGTTATTAATCCAGCCTCTCACCGGGCACAGTGTCAGTAACCTTCTCACATCTCCTGTCTCACATCTGATATCTTGGTACAGAACTCCTACGAGTTATTAAAACAAAATTTTGCTAGTTATTATTTAAGGAGCCACTTCTCTCCATCTGCTTCCTCACTCCCACGATAATTATTCTCACAAAATTTATCAATAAACACATGTCAGAGGAAGTGTCCTGTAGTTCAACACTTCCTGTCCGTCTTCGTTCTGAAATACAACACCCATATTCCTTGTTTCCAGATCGCTGTCTCTTATATTTTTACCTTTGATATACCTTAGATAAGTTACTAGAGTTTTCCTACTCCCGGAGCCCGGCCATGGGCCAGGCTCGTCTGGTGCTAACCTGGTCAACTAGGCTGTTGCTGGTGGTGGTCCACTGACCCACATATCCATCACAGCCTGGTTGATATGGCACCTGGTGATCGTCTGATGCTAGCCTGATCAACCAAACTATTGCTGATGGTGGTCTACTGACCTACATGTTCATCACAGCCTGTTTGATCTGGCACCTGGTGAAGATACTTGTCCAGTTCCTCATAAAGACTTCTACACTCGTCCCAGAAGTGTTTCTGATATCTTCTCCACTGGCATTTACGTCGCCGCAGCAGTATATTCTTGCTGTGGGCCTTCAGAAGTTTTCTTAGCGATCTATTTAGGAGCCCCACAATGCCCTCTTGCTGTAGGGGCCCCTAGTTGTTTCTTGGTGTTTGTATAAGGGCCGCCCTGTTCGTAAGTTTGATTGACTAGTTGATGGTTCAGACAATGCCGCTACTGCCTCTCCCAGAATCCATGGTGACACCTTGTCAACTAACACTGTCTTTGATGTATACAGGTCCATCAAGAGTGTGTGTGTGTGTGTGCCGACTCTCGTGTTTTGTATGCAGCTCCGGGACCTAACATGGTCTCCAGTGTTTTATTTGACCAAAGTAAGTCAGCGACTTCTCTCTCTCTGTCTCTCTCTCTCTCTCTCTCTCTCTCTGTCTCTCTCTCTCTCTCTCTCTCTCTCTCTCTCTCTCTCTCTCTCTCTCTCTCTCTCTCTCTCTCTCTCTCTCTCTCTCTCTCTCTCTCTCTCTCCAACATTATTATTCAGTAATTCAGCTCAGTCCTGCACAACTTATCGTGGGTCGACCTAAAGTTAGTGTATATTGCTTGGTACAAGTGACGTTGAGTTAGTTTAGTACAAGTGACGTAGAGTTAGTTTAGTACAAGTGACGTAGAGTTAGTTTAGTACAAGTGACGTAGAGTTAGTTTAGTACAAGTGACGTAGAGTTAGTTTAGTACAAGTGACGTAGAGTTAGTTGTTTACCTGACTCTACTTAAAGTGTATACTTCTCTAGGAACTTCCTCTCACTTCAGCCTTCAAACTTTACGTTACTTTCAGACTCCTGGGTCATGTTACATAATTTTTGTAAGAAATCCTTATCATTCGTAGTGTTTGTACATTGTAATGAACCTGTAACATCCTCACTCATCCTTCAGAGTACAGGTACTGTACTTCCCACCTCCAGGACTGTAACATCCTCACTCATCCTTCAGAGTACAGGTACTGTACTTCCCACCTCCAGAACTGTAACATCCTCACTCATCCTTCAGAGCACAGGTACTGTACTTTCCACCTCCAGGACTGTAACATCCTCACTCATCCTTCAGAGTACAGGTACTGTACTTCCCACCTCCAGGACTGTAACATCCTCACTCATCCTTCAGAGCACAGGTACTGTACTTTCCACCTCCAGGACTGTAACATCCTCACTCATCCTTCAGAGCACAGGTACTGTACTTTCCACCTCCAGGACTGTAACATCCTCACTCATCCTTCAGAGCACAGGTACTGTACTTTCCACCTCCAGGACTGTAACATCCTCACTCATCCTTCAGAGCACAGGTACTGTACTTTCCACCTCCAGGACTATAACATCCTCACTCATCCTTCAGAGCACAGGTACTGTACTTTCCACCTCCAGGACTATAACATCCTCACTCATCCTTCAGAGCACAGGTACTGTACTTTCCACCTCCAGGACTGTAACATCCTCACTCATCCTTCAGAGTACAGGTACTGTACTTCCCACCTCCAGGACTGTAACATCCTCACTCATCCTTCAGAGCACAGGTACTGTACTTTCCACCTCCAGGACTGTAACATCCTCACTCATCCTTCAGAGCACAGGTACTGTACTTTCCACCTCCAGGACTGTAACATCCTCACTCATCCTTCAGAGCACAGGTACTGTACTTTCCACCTCCAGGACTGTAACATCCTCACTCATCCTTCAGAGCACAGGTACTGTACTTTCCACCTCCAGGACTATAACATCCTCACTCATCCTTCAGAGCACAGGTACTGTACTTTCCACCTCCAGGACTGTAACATCCTCACTCATCCTTCAGAGCACAGGTACTGTACTTTCCACCTCCAGGACTATAACATCCTCACTCATCCTTCAGAGCACAGGTACTGTACTTTCCACCTCCAGGACTGTAACATCCTCACTCATCCTTCAGAGCACAGGTACTGTACTTTCCACCTCCAGGACTGTAACATCCTCACTCATCCTTCAGAGCACAGGTACTGTACTACCCACCTCCAGGACTGTAACATCCTCACTCATCCTTCAGAGCACAGGTACTGTACTTTCCACCTCCAGGACTGTAACATCCTCACTCATCCTTCAGAGTACAGGTACTGTACTACCCACCTCCAGGACTGTAACATCCTCAATCATCCTTCAGAGCACAGGTACTGTACTACCCACCTCCAGGACTGTAACATCCTCACTCATCCTTCAGAGCACAGGTACTGTACTACCCACCTCCAGGACTGTAACATCCTCACTCATCCTTCAGAGCACAGGTACTGTACTTTCCACCTCCAGGACTGTAACATCCTCACTCATCCTTCAGAGTACAGGTACTGTACTACCCACCTCCAGGACTGTAACATCCTCACTCATCCTTCAGAGCACAGGTACTGTACTACCCACCTCCAGGACTGTAACATCCTCACTCATCCTTCAGAGCACAGGTACTGTACTACCCACCTCCAGGACTGTAGCATCCTCACTCATCCTTCAGAGTACAGGTACTGTACTTCCCACCTCCAGAACAGTAACATCCTCACTCATCCTTCAAGAGTACAGGTACTGTACTACCCACCTCCAGGACTGTAACATCCTCACTTATCCTTCAGAGTACAGGCACTGTACTTCCCACCTCCAGGACTGTAACATCCTCACTCATCCTTCAGAGTACAGGCACTGTACTTCCCACCTCCAGGACTGTAGCATCCTCACTCATCCTTCAGAGTGCAAGTACTGTACTACCCACCTCCAGGACTGTAACATCCTCACTCATCCTTCAGAGTACAGGCACTGTACTTCCCACCTCCAGGACTGTAGCATCCTCACTCATCCTTCAGAGTGCAAGTACTGTACTACCCACCTCCAGGACTGTAACATCCTCACTCATCCTTCAGAGTGCAAGTACTGTATCTCCCATCTCTAGGACTGTAATATCCTCACTCATCCTTCAGAGTACAGGCACTGTACTTCCCACCTCCAGGACTGTAGCATCCTCACTCATCCTTCAGAGTGCAAGTACTGTATCTCCCACCTCCAGGACTGTAACATCCTCACTCATCCTTCAGAGTACAGGCACTGTACTTCCCACCTCCAGGACTGTAGCATCCTCACTCATCCTTCAGAGTGCAAGTACTGTACTACCCACCTCCAGGACTGTAACATCCTCACTCATCCTTCAGAGTACAGGCACTGTACTTCCCACCTCCAGAACTGTAACATCACCGCCCATCCTTCAGAGTACAGGCACTATACTTCCCACCTCCAGAACTGTAATATCCTCACTCATCCTTCAGAGTACAGGCACTGTACTTCCCACCTCCAGGACTGTAGCATCCTCACTCATCCTTCAGAGTGCAAAGTACTGTATCTCCCACCTCCAGAACTGTAACATCACCGCCCATCCTTCAGAGTACAGGCACTATACTTCCCACCTCCAGGACTGTAGCATCCTCACTCATCCTTCAGGGTGCAAGTACTGTATCTCCCACCTCCAGGACTGTAACATCCTCACTCATCCTTCAGAGTACAGACACTGTACTTCCCATCTCCAGGCCTGTAACATCCTCACTCATCCATCAGAGTACAGGTACTGTGCTTCCCACCTCCAGGACTGTAACATCTTCACTTATCCTTCAGAGTACACGTACTGTACTTCCTACCTCCAGGACTGTAACATCCTCACCCATCCTTCAGAGTACAGGTACTGTACTACCCACCTCCAGGATTTTAACATTCTCACTCATCCTTCAGAGTACAGGTACTGTACTTCCCACCTCCAGGACTGTAACATCCTCACTCATCCTTCAGAGTACAGGCACTGTACTTCCCACCTACAGGACTGTAGCATCTTCACTTATCTTTCAGAGTACACGTACTGTACTTCCCACCTAGTATCTAGTACCGGGCCCTTACTCAGACAGGATGGGACTTACACAGACGACAACAAGGAAATGAGTGAAATATTGAAATCCCATTACGACTCTGTGCTTAGTGAACCACTAATCAGTCTGAGGATCGACGACCCAAATGATTTCTTCATGAATGAGCCTCAAAACTCCATAAATGTATGCCAGATTTCCGACATTACCCTAACTCCGATAGATTTCGAAAAAGCCATTGACAACATGCCCATGCACTCAGCCCCGGGCCCAGACTCATGGAACTCTGTTTTCATTAAGAACTGCAAGAAACCCCTCTCGCGTGCCCTAAGTACACTATGGAGGAGCTTGGACATGGGTGAAATTCCACAGTCACTTAAAGCAACGGATATAGCCCCACTCCATAAAGGTGGCAGCAAAGCATTAGCTAAGAACTATAGACCAATAGCTCTGACGTCCCACATCATAAAAATCTTTGAAAGAGTGCTAAGAAGCAGGTTTGCAAATCACCTGGATTCCCAAAATCTGCACAATCCAGGGCAACATGGGTTCAGGGCAGGTCGCTCCTGCCTCTCACAACTACTGGATCACTATGATATGGCCTTGGATGCACTGGAAGAAAATCAGAATGCAGATGTAATATACACAGACTTTGCAAAAGCATTTGACAAATGCGATCATGGCGTAATAGCCCATAAAATACTTGCTAAAGGAATAACTGGGAAAGTGCGGAGATGGATCTTCAACTTCCTAACAAATCGTACACAAAGAGTAGTGGTCAACAGAGTTAAATCGGAGGCTGCCATAGTGAAGAGCTCTGTTCCACAAGGAACAGTACTCGCCCCCATCGTATTCCTTATCCTCATATCAGACATAGATAGAGATATACATCACAGCACCGTATCATCCTTTGCGGATGATACTAGGATCTGCATGAGGCTGTCATCTGCTGAGGACGCGGTTAACCTCCAAGAAGATATAAACAAAGTTTTCCAGCGGGCAACGGTAAACAATATGATGTTCAATGAGGACAAATTCCAACTACTCCGTTATGGAAAACTGGAGGAGATAATAACTAGAACAGAGTATACTACTGACTCCGGCCATACAATAGATCGGAAAAATAATGTAAGGGACCTGGGAGTAGTAATGTCTGAGGATCTCACTTTCAAGGATCACGACAGTGCCACGATCGCAATTGCAAAGAAAATGATAGGATGGATAATGAGAACTTTCAAAACGAGAGATGCCAAGCCCATGATGATCCTTTTCAAATCACTTGTTCTCTCTAGGCTGGAATACTGCTGTACATTAACATCTCCATTCAAAGCAGGTGAAATTGCAGATCTAGAGAGTGTACAGAGATCCTTTACTGCACGTATAAGTTCTGTCAAGCACCTTAACTACTGGGAACGCTTGGAAGCACTTGTCTTGTACTCGTTGGAACGCAGGAGGGAGAGATATATCATAATCTACACTAGGAAAATCCTGGAAGGAATGGTCCCAAATTTACACAAAGAAATCACTCTCTACGAAAGTAAAAGACTGGGCAGGCGATGCAAAATGTCCCTAATAAAAAGTAGGGGGCCATTGGTACACTAACGGAAAACACCATAAGTGTCCGGGGCCTCCCATCAAGCATTCGGGGAATTGCCAATAAACCCCTGGCTGCCTTCAAGAGAGAGCTGGACAGATACCTAAAGTCAGTGCCGGATCATCCGGGCTGTGGCTCGTACGTTGGACTGCGTGCGGCCAGCAGTAACAGCCTAGTTGATCAGGCCATGATGCATCGGGAGGCCTGGTCATGGACTGAGCCGCGGGGGCGTTGATCCCCAGAATAACCTCCAGGTAACCTCCAGGTAGGACTGTAACATCATCACTCATCCTTCAGAGTACAGGCACTGTACTTCCCACCTCCACGACTGTAACATCCTCACCCATCCTTCAGAGTACAGGTACTGTACTACCCACCTACAGAACTGTAACATTCTCACTCATCCTTCAGAGTACAGGTACCTGGAGTTTACCTGGAGAGAGTTCCGGGGGTCAACGCCCCCGCGGCCCGGTCTGAGACTGTAACATCCTCACTCATCCTTCAGAGTACAGGCACTGTACTTCTCACCTCCAGGACTCTAACATCCACACTCATCCTTCAGAGTACAGGTATTGTACTACCCACTTCCAGGACTGTAACATCCTCACCCATCCTTCAGAGTACAGGTATTGTACTACCCACCTCCAGGACTGTAACATCCTCACCCATCCTTCAGAGTACAGGTATTGTACTACCCACCTCGAGAACTGTAACATTCTCACTCATCCTTCAGAGTACAGGTACTGTACTACCCACCTCCAGGATTGTAACATTCTCACTCATCCTTCAGAGTACAGGTACTGTACTACCCACCTCCAGGACTGTAACATCCTCACGAATCCTTCAGAGTACAGGTACTGTACTTCCCACCTCCAGAACTGTAACCCATCCTTCAGAGTACAGGTACATGTAGGACTGTAACATCCTCACTCATCCTTCAGAGTACAGGCACTGTACTTCTCACCTCCAGGGCTCTAACATCCACACTCATCCTACAGAGTACAGGTATTGTACTACCCACTTCCAGGACTGTAACATCCTCACCCATCCTTCAGAGTACAGGTACTGTACTTCCCACCTCCAGAACTGTAACCCATCCTTCAGAGTACAGGTACATGTAGGACTGTAACATCCTCACTCATCCTTCAGAGTACAGGCACTGTACTTCTCACCTCCAGGGCTCTAACATCCACACTCATCCTACAGAGTACAGGTACTGTACTACACACCTCCAGAAACGTAACATCGCCACCCATCCTTCAGAGTACAGGTACTGTACTACCCACCTCCAGGACTGTAACATCACCACCCATCCCTCAGAGTACAGGTACTGTACTTCCCACCTCCAGGACTGTAACATCCTCAGTCAACCTTCAGAGTACAGGTACGGTACTTCCCACCTCCAGGACTGTAACATCGCCACCCATCCCTCAGAGTACAGGTACTGTACTTCCCACCTCCAGGACTGTAACATCCTCAGTCAACCTTCAGAGTACAGGTACGGTACATCCCACCTCCAGAACTGTAATATCCTCAGTCAACCTTGAGAGTACAGGTACTGTACTTCCCACCTCCAGGACTGTAACATCCTCAGTCAACCTTCAGAGTACAGGTACTGTACTTCCCACCTCCAGAACTGTAACATCACCGCCCATCCTTCAGAGTACAGGTATTGTACTTCCCACCTCCAGGACTGTAACATCCTCACTCATCCTTCAGAGTACAGGTACAGAGTACAGTGTTGTATATTACTGTAGTGTTGCATATTACTGTAGTGTTGTATATTACTGTAGTGTATTACTGTAGTGTTGTATATTACTGTAGTGTATTACTGTAGTGTTGTATATTACTGTAGTGTATTACTGTAGTGTTGTATATTACTGTAGTGTTGTATATTACTGTAGTGTTGTATATTACTGTTGTGTATTACTGTAGTGTTGTATATTACTGTTGTGTATTACTGTAGTGTTGTATATTACTGTTGTGTATTACTGTAGTGTTGTATATTACTGTAGTGTTGTATATTACTGTAGTGTTGTATATTACTGTTGTATATTACTGTAGTGTTGTATATTACTGTAGTGTTGTATATTACTGTAGTGTTGTATATTACTGTAGTGTTGTATATTACTGTAGTGTTGTATATTACTGTAGTGTTGTATATTACTGTAGTGTTGTATATTACTGTAGTGTTGTATATTACTGTAGTGTTGTATATTACTGTTGTATATTACTGTAGTGTTGTATATTACTGTAGTGTTGTATATTACTGTAGTGTTGTATATTACTGTTGTATATTACTGTAGTGTTGTATATTACTGTAGTGTTGTATATTACTGTATGTTGTATTTAGTTGTATATTACTGTAGTGTTGTATATTACTGTAGTGTTGTATATTACTGTTGTATATTACTGTAGTGTTGTATATTACTGTAGTGTTGTATATTACTGTTGTATATTACTGTAGTGTTGTATATTACTGTAGTGTTGTATATTACTGTTGTAT
>NC_069483.1:6975745-6993245 GCF_026875155.1 Cherax quadricarinatus
TTCTAGGACCTGCATTTTTGATATAGGAACGAATGAGGAAAGGGAATAGACTCTGAAGTGTCCTGTTCGCAGATGATGTGAAGTTGATGAAAAGAATTAAACGGATGAGGATAGGCAGGAGAAAAGAGCCCGGGAAAGGGCTGGAAGTGGCCCGTAACGGGCTTTCAAATTTAAATCCGCCAAAGAAAAGGGTTGAAGATTGGGGAGGGCAAAGAAGACCAAAACAGAGTTGGCTAGGGGGGACAAGACTACAACCTCATCGGGAAAAGCCTTGGGGGGCCCATAACACCGACACTCCCCGGGGGCCCAAACTAAACTAAATAATGCGGGCGCATGGGGGCGCTGGCAAACCCTGAGAATAGCGTTCCCGATACCTTAATAAGGAACGTTCAAGACACGTACCTGTGATTTTGGGCCCCATATGGAGTATGCGCCCAGTCTGGAACCCCGCTGGTAAAGCACGTCAAAAGTTAGAGAAAGCACAAAGGTTTGCAAAAGGCTAGCCCCAGAGCTCGGGGGAATGTCGTAGGGAAAAGGGTTGAGGGAAATGGGACTAACACTGGAGGACAGAAGGGTGGGGGAGACACGAAACGACATAAAAGATACTGGGGGGAAAAGGGCAAGGTGGACGGGATAGGATTTTCCAAAAGGGGGGGACACAGGGAAAAGGGTCAAAATGGAAGCTGAAGATCAGCGAGTCACAGGGACGTTGGGAAAGTTTTTCTTCACATGATTGTAGGAAGTGGAAAAGCCAGCAAGTAAAGTAGTGGAGGCAGGAACCATAATAGTTTTAAGAAGGGTTTGATATAGCTAAGGAAGCGAGAGAGAGAGGCCTATAGCGTCATGAAAGGCGGGGCCGGGAGCTGAGTATCGACCCCGCAACCGCAATTGGGTGATACAATTAGGTGAGTACACCACACACACAACCCAACACCCCACACACCACAACACACACCACACACACACCCAACACACACACAAAATTTAACCCTCCGAATGCAAAGTCAGAAGATTGGGGAAAGGGAAAAGAAGCCCGCAGACAAAATATAGTTTAGAGGGCCAAAGACTAAAACCTGAAAAGGAAAAAAAGATCTGGGGGTGGAATAACACCGAGCATTTTCCCCTGGGCGACTCAATCAGAAAACGCTCAGCATACGGGCCCCCTGGAAACCCTACGGATAGCTTTCCCGTATTTCAGTAGGATTCGTTTAAGCTCTGTAACCATTTACGTCAGCCCCATAGGAGTACAGCACCAGTTGGAACCCACACCTATCAAGACGTCAAGAAATTAGGAAAGGCTACGGGGATTGTCCTTCGAAGAAAGTTGAGGGAAATCGGCCTGACGACCCGGGAGAACGGAGGGTCGGGGGGAAGACATGAAACGACATTAAAATAGCGCGGAATAGAAAGGTGGCAAAGCGGGATGTTCCAGAGATGGACCAGAACAAGAGGTCACAATTGGAAGTTGAAAACTTAGATGAATTAAAGGGGTGTTAGGAAGTATTTTTTCATCAAGAGTGTCAGGCCTTGGAATCCCGAAAGTGAAGTAGTGGAGGCGGGGAAACCCTACATGTTTTTAAGGGGAGGTATGATGAGCCATGGGGCAGGGGGAAGAGGACCTAGTAGCAATCACGAAGAGGCGGGGGGGCCCAAACTGTGAACGACCCCCCGCAACCCCAAATAGGGGAAATACAAAAAGGGATAAACACACACACCAAGCACACACCCCACACACAACACACAAAACCACACAACAACACACAAACAACAAACACACACACAACACACAAACACACAACCACACACACAACACCACACCAACACACCACAACACACAAACAACACCAACCCCACACACACAAAACACACACAACACACACACAACACACAAAAAACCACAACACCTCCGCCCAAAACAAACATTGCAACAACATCACAAATTTTTCAAGCCTTTTAATCTGGGAAAATGTAGTGAGGGTTTTTTATTTTTTTTCGCCTTTTCAATGGAAAAAAAATTTTAAAGGGATCCGAAAAAATTTTTATTCGTTATTTTTTCATCATTGTTTAGTAAGGGAGCGTGAGACAGTTCGGTGTACATGAGTTACATTTTTGGGGGTCGATTCACGGTTTCTGGCTTCGCCCCTTTTTTACAAAACAAAATTTTGGGCTAATAATTGAAATTTTTTTTTTTTGGGGCCACCCTGCCTTGGTGGGAATCGGCCAGTGTGATAATAAAAAAAAAAAAAAATATACTGGTTCCTGTCTTTTTGGGACCCATCATTTTTATTCGTAGAATTATGACTAGTGTTTGCCTCAGTCAGTCGTATTTCACTTGTTTACCACCCCGAGGCTAAATAAGTATTTCCTAACATCAATGCTGCTCCTCTCTATTTCTAGCTTTTAACCTTCGTCTTCCTGCTCCTGTGTCCGGTATTTCAAACGGTGTTTTCCTGTCTGCTTGGTCACAATGACAGTAATGGAGGTTGTTGCCTGGTATTTTTATTCTCCGTCAGCTGAAAGACTGTATGTGGGGAGTAATATGTTGTTTTGCGTGAACTACATGATGCTCTGACTTGTTTGACTCACTCGTGTTGACTCGGCTGCTGTCTTCATGTCTCTGGTGGGAGGACTCAGGGACTGAACACTTCAGTCGAGGTTAAGGGACTGATAGCCTTTAGTTATTGTTATGGGACTTGAATACTTTATATGTCTTCAAGATCAAAAGACTGGAGACCTTGAAATTATCTCTCCTCTTCTCCCGGTGTGAAGGTAGTCTCTCTGTCCGACTACAGAATCCTGCTGCGCAGGAGAAATGTTCCAGCAATAAAGATGTCTTGGTGTAGAACTTATCTTATTCGTCGACTACTACCTGCCTAATTATCGTGCCCCTTTCTTATTTGCTCGTGTTGCTTCTCTTCAGTTTCCTCTCTTTTTGTTGACGCTATTCTATACTTCGTTCTTCCACAATAGGACATCGCAGTGATTCATGTATATTTCTCATTTCTTCCATCTCCGGCCTTCCCTCTCTCTCCAGCTGTCATGTGTTACTTCTTACCATTATGTTGCTGCTGGGTGCACCGATGGATCCTAATCTATTGCAGGTGTTTGGTACACCTCTGTCTTCCAGGTCACGGACCGGGTGGGGCTTGAACCCATTGAAAGTGGGTCCTAAAACTCACAGATCAGTGCGTTAACCACTCAGCTAACCTCCCTATGGTGTATAGATATATACCTAGATGGATGAATCTTATTAGATCCAATTGGCCCAGTGGTTAACGTACTGGCCTGTGAGTTTCAGGACTCACTTGACGTGCGTTCAAACCCCACCAGTTCCCTGAGTTGTTTACGATCGTGTTAGTACGATTTCATGTGTCAGTCTTCCAGAACTGCGTGATCCATGTGCCCCTTACTAGAGAAACTCAGTGTTTTCACAGTGGTGTTGTATACACTCCTCGCTGCCAGCATCAACACTGCGGCCTTATCTATCTCTTCCTTCATTATAATTACTGACTCTTTCAGTGTGTAACAGGCAAATTAGTGCTTTGAGTTCTCGCGTCTGAGAATTTATTCCAAGACCTCTTTGACGAGGCACTATTGCAACTGTTTAACTATGTTGATTGGCTTCATTGCATCTCATTTTTCTGCAAATTCCACAGTTGATAAGTTGTGTCTCTAGTTTACACAAAGGCGCCTTTTTATTTTGTAGACTTCCGCTCGTTCCATGATACAGAAAATGTCTTTTTCACGTAAGGGTGTGCCCTCTTCTGACTATTTTCCCATCCAGTTGACAAAGTCCCGTCTCTACGATGAGGACTAACCTGTTTTTTTTTCAGTCAAATAACATCGAAGTGTTTGGTAGACTTCCTTCCATCGCTGTCGGCTGTGGGAAACAGCTGTGACGTTTCTAAGTATGGGCTACACACACACCTCACACCTCACACATGGGTCTCTCATCGACTTATGGCCACTACATCTCTGGGTTCAGCAAAACATTACCCCATTAAAAGCTTGTAACGATTATTATGTCTTTATTTTCCTGTTTGTTGGCAATAAATTATTTCGTCCACTGCTTCTGTTATTGAACTCTGTTTAGGTTCCATTTCTTGATCAATTACACAGATAATCAAAGTCACTTGTTACTAGAAGGTCAGAGTTGTTGTTCTTTGAAGGTATAAGTTGCTTGTAGTTTAAAGGTCGGAGTCTGTTGTCCTTTGATAGTCGGTGCCACTAAATCTTTCTCACAGGTAACACAGGCTAAATAGTCACTCGAGAACCAAAGAAAACTGGCACACGGGATTTTACCATGCAAAAAAATCATACGGGATTGCACCATGCTGGAATCTACTCCCTTCCATGTGCTGAATGTGATAAAAACTACTTAGAAGAAACTACGTGCAACATCAACACAAGGATACGATATGAGCAGTGTGCCTGCAGGACCCATTGCACCAGCAATGCTTGTTAACCACCTAAACAAGCGCTAGAAGTAGTTAATTTGTTACACTTGTAGCTCTCACCACGGAGGCCTAGGAATGAATTCTCCGCGATGCACAACTCGTTATCAAAGATAATGGTAGACCAAGGAGAGGCCTAGAAGGCGCAGTTAGCTAAACCAAGGGGAGCCTTTAGTATTGCCAAGCAATTATCACAGCTCATCTGACATGAACAGTCACTAGCTCCTGGCCAGGTAATACCCCAACTCACACGCAGCTGAGAGATCCTCATCTCCCGCCCAGAATCCAGACCAGCATCATACGTGCCAACGAATCCTGATTAAGTGACATCCCAGCCAACCACCAATAAACACCAGACCATCACATCGTAATCTCTAATATAACCTGAATTACAAACTTCACCTGACTTTCTACTCGCCATGAGTTCCATCCCCACCCGTGGTATGGTTAGTTTAGGACTATTTATACGTGAGATGTACAACTCTGTATTTAAAAAAATAAGAATCCTTAAGGTCGAAGCTTCTTATTCTTTGTAGTTGGTATTGTTTGTTCTTCGGAGATCAGAGATGTTTGTCGTTTGAAAGGGGGAAAATTGAATTTTCTTGCTTAATTCTACCTATATCCTTCATTCTCCTCAGTTTATTAATTGTCTTTAATCAACTACATTTTCTCTTGCTTCTCTATCTTTCCCTCCAGTCTCTCGTTCTTCCTCCTATCTTCCATCATTTCTTCCCCACCTCGTCATTCACTTTCAGATCTTCCTTCCTTTTCTAATTTCTCCTGCGTCTTCTTGGTCACCCCCTCATCCATCTCCCTTCCCCTCTCCCTAGGTGCCAACATTTCTCTCTCTCTGTCTCTCTCCTTCATCATAAATTCTCCCTCTCCTCCCTCCACCGTGGCCAGAATCTTGTATTAAATAACACGCGACTCCGCCACTCAGAGACGAGTCCCAGATGTTAATGACCATCTGAACTATCTTCCTGATTGCCTGCCTCTGTGTGTGTGCCTGCCAGCCTGTCAGAATGCCAGCCTACCTCTCTGCCAGGGCGCCTGGGTGCCTGCCTGTGAGACTGCACGACAGGTTGCTGACCTGCATAATTGCCAGCCTTCCTGCCTGTCTACAGGCATACCTGTCTCATTACTTGCATGACTGCCTGCCTGTCTGCCAGCCTGTCAGAATGCCAGCCTACCTCTCTGCCAGGGCGCCTGGGTGCCTGCCTGTGAGACTGCACGACAGGTTGCTGACCTGCATAATTGCCAGCCTTCCTGCCTGTCTACAGGCATACCTGTCTCATTACTTGCATGACTGCCTGCCTGTCTGCCAGCCTGTCAGAATTGCCGGCCTACCTCTCTGCCTGGGTGCCTGTCTGTGGGACTGCACGACAGGTTGCTGACCTGCCTAATTACTAGCCTTCTTGCCTGTTTGATTACCTGCTCGACTGCCTGCCTGTCTGTCTGCCTGTCTGCCAGCCTGTCTGCCAGCCTGTCGGGTGAAGGGGTGGCAACATGGCGACAATAAGCGGGGAAAACGGTGATGAAATTTATTTCTTAAAATGAACTCTTGATTGACAGATTTGCTCGAGGTTACGCCTTTAGCGAGAGCGCGCGCGCACGCGTTTGATGCGTGTTACGTGCGTGTTTGATGCATGTTACGTGCGTGTTTGATGCGTGTTACGTGCGTGTTTGATGCATGTTACGTGCGTGTTTGATGCGTGTTACGTGCGTGTTTGGGTTGCGTATACACACACACACACCCCACTACACACACACACACACACACAACACACACACACACACACACCACAATATATAATATATATAAATATATATATATATAATAATATATATTTTATATATACATATATATATATATATATATAATACATAAAATATATATATATATATATATATATATATAAGGCTAGGGAGGTCTTTGTGGCATTTATGGATTTGGAAAAGGCGTATGACAGGGTGGATAGGGGGCAATGTGGCAGATGTTGCAAGTGTATGGTGTAGGAGGTGGGTTACTGAAAGCATAAAGGGAGTTTTTACGGGACAGTGAGGCTCAAGTTAAGTATTAGGAGAGGGGGAGTTTTTTTTTCCCAGTAAAAGTAGGCCTTAGACAGGGATGTGTGATGTCACCGTGGTTTTTTTAATATATTTATAGATGGGGTTGTAAGAGAAGTAAATGCAGGGTCTTGTCAAGGGCGTGGAGTTAAAAGATAAAGAATCACACACAAAGTGGGAGTTGTCACAGCTGCTCTTTGCTGATGACACTGTGCTC
Source organism: Cherax quadricarinatus (assembly GCF_026875155.1). NCBI lineage: Eukaryota > Metazoa > Arthropoda > Malacostraca > Decapoda > Parastacidae > Cherax > Cherax quadricarinatus. The sequence continues at coordinate 6,982,484 of NC_069483.1, forward strand.
TTGGGTGATTCTGAAGAGAAGCTGCAGAGATTGGTGGATGAATTTGGTAGGGTGTGCAAAAGAAGAAAATTAAAGGTGAATACAGGAAAGAGTAAGGTTATGAGGGTAACAAAAAGATTAGGTGATGAAGATTGAATATCAGATGGAGGGAGAAGTAGGGAGGAGGTGAACGTATTCAGATATTTGGGAGTGGACGTGTCAGCGGAGGGGTCTATGAAAGATGGGGTGAATCATAGAATTGATGAGGGAAAAGAGTGAGTGGTCACTTAGGACTGGGGGAAAAAAGAACTTTGTCCTTGGAGGCAAAGGGGGGAATGTATGAGAGTATATTTTACCAAACGTCTTATATGGGTGGAACGGGGGGATGAATGTTGCAGCGGGGGAAAGGTGGGGGGCAGTGGAGATGTCGTCTGGGGCAAGTGGGGTGTGAATAAAATGCAGAGAATTCTATTTTTGGAATTAGGAGGAGGTCGGGTTTCCCAAAAACTTTTTGCCAAGGGCTGGGGAAAGGGGTTTTGTTGAGGGGGTTGGGAATGTAAGAGAATGGAGCGAAACAGATGACTTCAAGTGTATAGTCTGTAGGGAAGAAGGGGGGGTAGGGTGGGGCCTGGGAAGGGTTGGGGGGAGGGTAAAGGAGGTTTTGTGTCGGGGGGCTTGGACTTCCAGCAGGCATCGTGAGGGTTTGTTAAGGGGGGGGGGACAAATGGTTTTTAATATTGAGTGTTTTTGGAGTGTGAAAAGTAACATTTATAAAGGGATTCGGGGAAAACCCGGGCAGGCCGGACTTGAGTCTGGGATGGGAAGTACATGCCTGCACTCTGAAGGAGGGGTGTTAAAGTTGCAGTTTAAAAAAAGTAGTTAAAGCACCCTTTTGGCAAAAACATGATGGAGTGAAGATGGGGAAAGTTTTTTTTTTTTTCGGGCCCCCCCTGCCTTGGTGGGAATCGGGCCCGTGTATAAAATAAATTTAAAAAATATATTATAAAATATATATTATATTATATATAAAATATATAAAATATATATATATATTTATATATATTAAAAATAATTTTTTATATATAATATATATATATATATATATATATATCAACTAATTACTTCGCCATATTAATTACCATAAAATTTATTTTTATTTTATTATCAAAACTAAGCGCAAAAAGCAGGGGGGTTTGAAAAAATGTGCGGTGGCGGGGGGGGGGACTGGTAATGGGTGCCCGTCTTGTAGTGTAACATCCTCTCTCTCTCTCTCTCTGGGTCTGGCTATCGGACCCTGTATTAAAAACTTCTTTATTTTTTTTGGGAAAAAAATGTGGGGTTTTTTTTTCTTTTAAAAGACGCTGAGAGGAGAGAGAGAGGAGAGGAGAGAGAAGGGGGAGAGAGGAAGAAAAAGCAGGGGAGAAGGAAGAAATGAAAATAACAAGAAGGGGGGAGAAGGAAATGGTTTTATAAAAGGCACAGTGGTGGATAAAGGTGGGTAAAAGGCGCCATTTTTTATCCGTGGGCCCAAGAAATATTAAATTTTTGCAAATGATAAGAGAAATGTTCTATTAAGGTGTAATGATTTTCATTATTTTTTCCCCTTTTTTTTTTCTCTTTTCCTTTCTCCCTTTCTCTTTTTCTGGGTGGGGGGGTTTGGGGGTTTGGGGGGGGTGGGGGGTTTGGGGGTTGGGGTAGTGGGGTGTGGTGGGAGGGTGGTAGTGGGATTTGTGGTGGGTGGGGGGTGGTGGGGTAGTGGTGGGGGTGGGGTAGGGTGGTTTTTGGGGGTAGTGGGGGTGTGGTGGTAGTGGGTGGAGGGTGGTGTGTGGTGGGGGTGGTGTGGGTGGTGGGGTGTGGGGTAGTGGGGGGGGTGGTGGTTGGGGGTGGTGGGGTGGGGTGGTTGGGGTGGTGGGGGGTGGGTGGGGGGTGGTGGGAGGGGGGTGTGTGGGGTGTGGGGGTGGTGGTGTGGTGGTGGGGTGGGGGGGGTGGTGGTTGTGGTTGGTTGTGGGGTTGTGGGGGTTGGGGGTTTGGTGGGGGTGGGGGTGGTGTGGTGGTTGTGGGGGTAGTGGTGGTAGTGGTTGGTGGGGGTGTGGTGTGGTGGGGGGGGTTGGGTTGTGGTGGTGGTGGGGGTTATGGGGTTTTTGGGGTTTTAAGTGGTTTTGGGTTTTTGGGGGTTGGGGGGGTGGTGGGAAATTTTTATTTTTTTTTATTTTTAGTTTATTTATTTAAATTTTTATTTTTATTTTTTTTTTGTTAAATTTATTTTATTTTTTATCTTTTTTGGGTGGTATGTGAATTGTTTGTAGTTGTGTTTTATGGTGATTAGTTGTTAGTTGGTATGTGGGTTTTAATGGGTATGTGTAGTGGTGTATGGTGGTATGTGTATGTGTGTGTTGGTGTGGTGGTATTGTGTAGTGGGTATTGTGGTAGTGTGTAGTTATAGTTGTGGTGAGGGGGTAGTGTGTAGGGTGTTTGTGTAGTGGTGGTGGTGGTGGAGGGTGTATTTATGGTGTTAGTTGGTGTTAAGGGGGTTATGTGTATGGGTATTGAAATGTGAGGGGGTTTGGTTTTGGTGTTTGGGGGTGTTTATGTGTGGTAATATGATATTATTAGGTGGTGTTGTGTTTTAGTAGTTATGTTTTTTTAGTGGGGTATAAAGGTAGTGCTATGTAATGGTGTATTATGATTAGTGGTAGTGTTATTATGGATGTGTAGTGATGTATGATGTATGTATGTATGTATGGTTAGTGGTAGTGAGTAGTGTAGTGGTAGTGGTGGTATGGATGGTGTGTATTGGTAGTATGCGTAGTGTAATTGCGTAGCTATACATGTGGTAGTAGTGATAGTGGTAGTAGTGGTATGGTATTGGTGGACTATGGTGGTGGTGATATTCCAGGTTCCCCACTCCTTTCATGACCACCGAGCTCCTTTCATGACCACCGGCTTTTTCCAACCAGACCACCGAGCTCCTTTCCATGACCACCGAGCTCCTTTCCATGACCACCGAGCTCCTTTCCATGACCACCGAGCTCCTTTCCATGACCACCGAGCTCCTTTCCATGACCACCGAGCTCCTTTCCATGACCCCCGAGTTCCTTTTCCATGACCACCGAGCTCCTTTCCATGACCATCGAGCTCCTTTCCATGACCACCGAGCTCATTTTCATGACCCCAGAGCTCCTTTCCATGACCACCGAGCTCCTTTCCATGACCACCGAGCTCATTTTCATGACCCCAGAGCTCCTTTCCATGACCACCGAGCTCATTTTCATGACCCCAGAGCTCCTTTCCATGACCACCGAGCTCCTTTCCATGACCCCCGAGCTCATTTTCATGACCCCAGAGCTCCTTTCCATGACCACCGAGCTCCTTTCCATGACCACCGAGCTCCTTTCCATGACCACCGAGCTCTTTTCCATGACCACCGAGCTCCTTTCCATGACCCCCGAGTTCCTTTCCATGACCACCGAGCTCCTTTCCAAGACCACCGAGCTCATTTTCATGACCCCAGAGCTCCTTTCCATGACCACCGAGCTCCTTTCCATGACCACCGAGCTCCTTTCCATGACCACCGAGATCCTTTTCCATGACCCCCGAGTTCCTTTTCTTGGCCTTCACCTCCTATTCTTGCCCACGAGAGTAAGAACTTGGAGTGTTCCAGGCTGGTGAACTTAACAGGTCAAGTTACACGCCTGAACTTGGCAACTTAATGGCGGTAAAGGCGAGACTCGTAACACTAAATTCAGAATTTACCTTTGATTTTTATCGCTGATTTTAAATGACGTGTAAATTCTTTTTTTGATAGAGTGGGTGGAAAAAGTGAGACTATTACTACTTAAATTACTACTACTACTACTACTACTACTATCGACACTACTACTGTTGTTACTACTTTTGCTACTGCTGTTTTTTAATACTAGTATTTTTGCTGTTAGTACTATGATTCTCTCTACTAATCTATTCCTATAATAACTAGTACTGTTAATGCTACTATTACTACTACTACTATTACAATTACTACTGCTACTACTGCTACTACTATTACTACTACTACTACTACTACTACTAATACTACTACTATCACTACTACTACTATTACTACTACTACCACCACTACTACTACTGTTACTACTACTACTATTACTACTACTACCACCACTACTACTACTGTTACTACTACTACTACCATTACTACTACTACCACCACTACTACTACTGTTACTACTACTACTACCATTACTACTACTACCACCACTACTACTACTACTGTTACTACTACTACTACTATTACTACTACTACCACCACTACTACTACTGTTACTACTACTACTACCATTACTACTACTACCACCACTACTACTACTGTTACTACTACTACTATTACTACTACTACCACCACTACTACTATTGTTACTACTACTACTACCATTACTACTACTACCACCACTACTACTACTGTTACTACTACTACTACTATTTACTACTATACACCACACTACTACTACTGTTACTACTACTACTACTACTACTATTACTACTACTACCACCACTAGTACTACTGTTACTACTACTACCACCACTACTACTACTGTTACTACTACTACTACCACCACTACTACTACTGTTACTACTACTACTATTACTACTACTACCACTACTACTACTACTACTATTACTACTACTACCACTACTACTACTACTTTACTATTACTACATTTCTACTACTACCACTACTACAAATATTTACTATTTACTACTGTTATACTACTACTATTACTTACTACAACTACTATTTATACTTTTTTCTATATGGTATTACTGTTACTACCACTACTATACTACTGTTACTACTACTACTATTACTACTACTACCACTACTACTACTACTGTTACTACTACTACTATTACTACTACTACCACTACTACTACTACTGTTACTACTACTACTACTACCACTACTACTACTACTGTTACTACTACTACTATTACTACTACTACCACTACTACTACTACTGTTCCTACTACTACCACTACTACTACTGTTACTGCTACTACCACTACTACTACTACTACTGTTACTACTACTACTATTACTACTACTACTTTTACTACAAATTTACTATTACTACTACTACCACTAATTTCTACTACTGTTACTACTACTCCCAAACTACTACTACTATGTTACTATTTACTACCAAAATACTACTACTGTTACTACTACTACCACTACTACTACTACTGTTACTACTACTACCACTACTACTACTACTGTTACTACTACTACCACTACTACTACTACTGTTACTACTACTACTATTACTACTACTACTGTTACTACTACTACTGTTACTACTACTACCACTACTACTACTACTGTTACTACTACTACTATTACTACTACTACTGTTACTACTACTACTGTTACTACTACTACTATTACTACTACTCACAAGAATTACGATGAGAATAACGATGACAATCCTGGAAAAAAATATATAAATACTTAAAAAGTCTCAACAAAAAGGCACAAATCCCCGTCTATAGTAAACACCACGGGGTCAACGCCCCCTTTTTCCCGGTCACAAACCCCACCACTAACCCCCCGCCACCTCATAACAAACATTGAAAGTTGTTACCCAGTATACAATAGCAATTTATTATTATGCAAATGAGGTTCATTGTTTCTGCTTAATTATTCGGTTCAGTTTTTATAGTTGTTAATCAAGTGTATATTTTCTCTATTAAATTTTGTAATAAATAAAAGAATAATTATAGGGAGTAACTTGAATTATTTTCTAGGAAAAGACAACTCTTTCTCTCTCTCTCTCTCTCTCTCTCTTCTCTCTCTCTCTCTCTCTCTCTCTCTCTCTCTCTCTCTCTCTCTCTCCTCTCTCTCTCTCCTCTCTCTCTCTCTCTCTCCCCTCTCTCTCTCTCTCTCTCTCTCTCTCTCTACTCTCTCTCTCTCTCTCTCTCTCTCTCTCTCTCTCTCTCTCTCTCTCTTCTCCTCTCTCTCTTCCCCTCTCTCTCTCGCTGTATATATATATATATATATATATATATATATATATATATATATATATATATATTATCGTGCCGAATAGGCAGAACTTGCGATCTTGGCTTAAATAGCAACGCTCATCTTGCCATATAGGACAAGTGAAAATTTGTGTATGCAATAATTTCGCCCAAAATCATTCTGAACCTAACGAAAAAAATATATTTCACTCTGTTTGTGTAGTATTAAATTACTGTAAACAAATCTAAAATATATTTAGTTGGGTTAGGCTAAAATAAATTGTTCTTCTTTGTAATAAGGTCAGGTAAGTTTTCTAAGATTCTTCTGGTGCAAAATTAAAAAATTTTTACATTAACATTAATGAAAAAAATTATCTTAAACGTATAAGAGAAAAGTTTAGAAAGGATTTAATTTTAAATGAGTTCTTGCTAATTGACCAGTTTTGCATATTCGGCACGACATATTATATATATATATATATATAATATATTATATATATATATAATATATATATATAGTATATATATATATATTATATATATATATATATATATATGTATATATATATTATATATATATATATATATATATATATATATATATATATATATATATATTATATATATATATATATATATATATATTTATATATATAAATGATACCACGACACATTGTCCCGCCTCAAGAGACCACACAATGTACATGTCACCTTATCCACTTAGCCTTTTCCCTGCGGAAAATTTTAATGAATAAATATACATATAACCAATAAAAATAGAGAGAAAATGGTTAAAATTAATTACAGGGAAAATTTTAACACTTTCCATATATATATTTAACTTCAAACAAAAAACAAAAATAAAAATGAATGACATAAGTAAAGCTGAACATAAATGATATAAAAAAATATTAATTTTCCGGGAGAACAAGTTCTCTGGGGAGACGTCTCTGGGAACGTCTCTGGGGAGACGTCTCTGGGGAGACGTCTCTGGGAACGTCTCTGGGGAGACGTCTCTGGGAACGTCTCTGGGGAGACGTCTCTGGGGAGACGTCTCTGGGAACGTCTCTGGGGAGACGTCTCTGGGGAGACGTCTCTGGGGAGACGTCTCTGGGGAGACGTCTCTGGGGAGACGTCTCTGGGGAGACGTCTCTGGGGAGACGTCTCTGGGAACGTCTCTGGGGAGACGTCTCTGGGAACGTCTCTGGGGAGACGTCTCTGGGGAGACGTCTCTGGGGAGACGTCTCTGGGGAGACGTCTCTGGGAACGTCTCTGGGGAGACGTCTCTGGGAACGTCTCTGGGAACGTCTCTGGGAACGTCTCTGGGGAGACGTCTCTGGGGAGACGTCTCTGGGAACGTCTCTGGGGAGACGTCTCTGGGGAGACATCTCTGGGAACGTCTCTGGGGAGACGTCTCTGGGAACGTCTATGGGAACGTCTCTGGGAACGTCTCTGGGGAGACGTCTCTGGGAACGTCTCTGGGAACGTCTCTGGGGAGACGTCTCTGGGAACGTTTCTGGGAATGTCTCTGGGGAGACGTCTGTGGGAACGTCTCTGGGGAGACGTCTCTGGGAACGTTTCTGGGAATGTCTCTGGGGAGGCGTCTCTGGGAACGTCTCTGGGGAGACGTCTCTGGGAACGTTTTTGGGAATGTCTCTGGGGAGACGTCTCTGCGAACGTCTCTGGGGAGACGTCTCTGGGAACGTTTCTGGGAATGTCTCTGGGGAGACGTCTCTGGGAACGTCTCTGGGGAGACGTCTCTGGGAACGTCTCTGGGAACGTCTCTGGGGAGACGTCTCTGGGAACGTCTCTGGGAACGACTCTGGGAATGTCTTTGGGAACGTCTATGGGAATGTCTCTGGGAACGTCTCTGGGAACGTCTCTGGGAACGTTTCTGGGAACGTCTCTGGGAACGTTTCTGGGAACGTCTCTGGGAAAGTTTCTGGGAACGTCTCTGGGAACGTTTCTGGGAACGTCTATGGGAGAGTTTCTGGGAACGTTTCTGGGAACGTTTCTGGGAACGTCTTTGGGAACGTTTCTGGGGAAACGTCTCTGGGAACGTCTCTGGGAATGTCTCTGGGAACGTGTCTGGGAATGTCTCTGGGAACGTCTCTGGGAATGTCTCTGGGAACGTCTCTGGGAATGTCTCTGGGAACATCTCTGGGAACGTCTCTGGGAACGTTTCTGGGAACGTCTCTGGGAACGTTTCTGGGAATGTCTCTGGGGATACTTCTCTAGGGAGACGTCTCTGAGAACGTCTCTGGGAACGTCTCTGGGAACGTCTCTGGAAATGTCTCTGGGAATGTCTCTGGGAATGTCTCTGGGAACATCTCTGGGAACGTCTCTGGGAACGTTTCTGGGAACGTCTCTGGGAACGTTTCTGGGAACGTCTCTGGGGATACTTCTCTAGGGAGACGTCTCTGGGAACGTCTCTGGGAACGTCTCTGGGAATGTCTTTGGGAATGTCTCTGGGAACGTCTCTGGGGAGACGTCTCTGGGGAGACGTCTCTGGGGAGACGTCTCTGGGAACGTCTCTGGGAACGTTTCTGGGAACATCTCTGGGAACGTTTCTGGGAACGTCTCTGGGGGATACGTCTCTAGGGAGACGTCTTTGGGAACGTCTCTGAGAACGTTTCTGGGAACGTTTTTGGGAGAATTCTCTGGGGAGACGTATTTGGGAACGTCTCTGAGGACGTTTCTGGGAACGTTTTTGGGAGAAGTCTCTGGGGAGACGTCTCTGGGAACGTCTCTGGGGACGTCTTTGACGTTCTCTACAAGGAGACGAAACTACAACAGAGGTGGGGTGTCCAGAACGCTACGATATAACAGCCAGGGTGATGGACTGATAACATCACCGTCACGTCTCTACTGTTTCTGCTGCCTCCTCTGTATTCGGCTGAAGAAGCCTGCTGTGTAGGCGAAACGTTCCGGAATAAAGACACCTAACTGCTGCACATATGTCTTACTTATGAACTTGTTGGTATTGTATACCATTGTCATATTCACATACTATTACTACTACTACTACTACTATAACTACTACTACTACTACTAACTACTACTACTATAACTACTACTACTACTACTACTACTACTACTACTACTACTACTACTACTACTACTATAACTACTACTACTACTACTACTACTACTACTATAAACTACTACTACTACTACTATAACATATACTACTAACTACTACTACTACTACTACTACTACTATAACTACTACTACTACTACTACTAAAAACTACTACTACTAAACTACTACTACTACCCAAATACTACTACTACTACTAATATATATAAACTACTACTACTAAATACTACTATAACTACTACTACTACTACTACTACTATAACTACTACTACTACTACTACTACTACTTTCTTTCTACTAATACTACACTATAACTACTACTACTACTACTACTACTAACTACTATAACTACTACTACTACTACTACTACTATAATACTACTACTACTACTACTACTACTAAAAAACTACTACTACTACATACTACTACTATAAATACTATAACTAATACTACTCTACTACTACTAATACTCACTATAATACTACTACTACTACTATAAATACTACTACTACTACTACTTTCTACTGGTACTATTACTACTACTACTACTATTATTACTACTACTACTATTAAATTTCTACTTCTACTACTACTATTACTACTACTACTACTACTACTGTTACTACTACTACTACTACTACCATTACTACTACTACTATTACTACTACTACTACTACTACTACTGTTACTACACTACAAATGCTACTAATACTACTACTATTACTACTACTACTACTACTACTATTACTACTACTACTATTATATACTAACTACTACTATTTACTACTACTACTACTATTACTACTACTTCTGTTACTACTACTACTACTACTAAATTTCTACTACAAATTCTACTACTACTATTACTACTACTACTATTACTACTACTACTCTTACTACTACTACTACTGCTACTATTACTACTGCTACTGTTACTACAAATACTACTATACTACACTATTACTACTTTCTACTACTATTACTACTACTAAATATTACTACTACTACTACTACTACTATTATTTCTACTACTATTATTACTACTACTAAATACTATTTTCTATACTACTACTACTACTAATTTTCTACTACTACTACTATTACTACTACTACTACTACTATTACTAAATACTACTACTATACTATTATACTACTACTGTTACTACTACTACTACTACTACTGCTATATTACTAAAGCTACTGTTACTACTACTACTACTACTAAATATTACTACTACTACTGTTACAACTACTACTACTATACTACTACTACTGTTACTACTACTACTACTACTACTACTTACTACTGTTACTACTACTTTCTACTGTTACTACTACTACTACTACTATTACACTACTGTTACTAATATCTACTAACTGTTACTAATACTACTTGTACTTTCTACTACTACTACCACCACTACTACTACTACTACTACTACTACTACTATACACTACTACTACTACTAATAATAATAATATAATAATAATAAAATAATAAAATAATAATAATAATAATAATAATAATAATAATGACAGTAATAATAATATTTATTTCTACAAGCGTATTTTCAATTTGTAAACCTGTGCTGAAATTGATTGGTCAATTTATGTCTTTCATAGGCAACTACTGATTCCATCAAATTACGTCTATTGAACAAGTGG
>NC_069483.1:6998245-7035745 GCF_026875155.1 Cherax quadricarinatus
AGGCAGTTTGAGAAGCAGTATGAGAGGCAAAATGAGAGGAAGTATGAGAGGCAGTATGAGAGACAGTTTGAGAGGCAGCATGAGAGGCAGTATGAGAGGCAGTATGAGAGGCAGTATGAGAGGCAGTATGAGAGACAGTTTGAGAGGCAGTATGAGAGGCAGTATGAGATGCAGTATGAGAGGCAGTATGAGAGGCAATATGAGAGGCAGTATGAGAGGCAGTTTGAGAGGCAGTATGAGAGACAGTATGAGAGGAGGTATGAGAGGCAGTATGAGAGGCAATATGAGAGGCAGTATGAGAGGCAGTATGAGAGGCAGTATGAGAGGCAGCTTGAGAGGCAGCATGAGAGGCAGTATGAGAGGCAGTATGAGAGGCCAGTATGAGAGGCAGTATGAGAGGCAGTATGAGAGGCAATATGAGAGGCAGTATGAGAGGCAGTTTGAGAAGCAGTATGAGAGGCAGTTTGAGAGGCAGTATGAGAGGCAGTATGAGAGACAGTTTGAAAGACAGTATGAGAGGCAGTATGAGAGGCAGTATGAGAGGCAGTATGAGAGGCAGTTTGAGAGGCAGTATGAGACGCAGTATGAGAGGCAGTATGAGAGGCAGTATGGGAGGCAGTATGAGACGCAGTATGAGAGGCAGTATAAGAGGCAGTATGAGAGGCAGTATTAGATGGCAATATGAGAGGCAGTATGAGAGGCAGTTTGAGAGCAGTATGAGAGTCAGATGAGAGGCAGTATGAGAGGCAGTATGAGAGGCAGTTTGAGAGGCAGCATGAGAGGCAGTATGAGAGGCAGTATGAGAGGCAGTATGAGATGGCAGTATGAGAGACAGTTTGAGAGGCAGTATGAGAGGCAGTATGAGAGGCAGTATGAGAGGCAGTATGAGAGCAATATGAAGAGGCTATATGAGCGTGAGGCAGTATGAGAGGCATGTTTGAGAAGCGAGTGAGGGAGTTGAGAGGAAAGTATGAGATAGGCAGTGGAGTGAGTTTGAGAGCAGTATGAGAGGCAGTACGTATGAAAGGCAGTATGAGAGGCAGTATGAGAGGCAATATGAGGGCAGTATGAGAGGCAGTTTGAGAAGCAGTATGAGAGGCAGTATGAGAGGCAGTATGAAAGGCAGTATGAGAGGCAGTATGAGAGCATATGAGGGCAGTATGAGAGGCAGTTTGAGAAGCAGTTATGAGAGGCAGTATGAGAGAAAGTTTGAGAAGGTCAGTATGAGAGGCAGTATGAGAGGCAGTATGAGAGGCAGTATGAGAGGCAGTATGAGAGGCATTATGAGAGGCAGTATTGAGAGAAGCAGTATTGAGAGGCAGTATGAGAGGCATGTTGAGGGCAGTATGAGAGGCAGTATGAGAGGCAGTATGAGAGGCAGTATGAGAGGCAGTTTGAGAAGGCAGTATGAGAGGCAGATGAGAGGCAGCATGAGAGGCAGTATGAGAGTCAGTATGAGAGGCAGTATGAGAGGCAGTATGAGAGGCAGTTGAGAGGCAGTATGAGAGGCAGTATGAGAGGCAGCATGAGAGGCAGTTTGAGAGCAGTATGAGAGGCAGTATTGAGAGGCAGTATGAGAGGCAGTTTGAGAGGCAGTATGAAAGGCAATATGAGAGGCAGTATGAGACAGTATGAGAGGCAGTATGAGAGATAGTATGAGAGGCAGTATGAGAGGCAGTATGAGAAGGCAGTATGGAGGCAATATTAGAGGCAGTATGGAGGCAGTTTGAGAGGCAGTATGAGAGCAGTTTGAGAGGCAATATGAGAGGCAGTATGAGAGGCACTATGAGAGAGGACTGAATATGAGAGGCAGTAACGAGCGTTGAGAACAGAGAGAGAGTGAGAGGCAAGAGAGGCAGATGAGAGAGAGAGAGAGAGATGATGAGAGGCAGAGAGAGAAGAGAGAAGAGAAGTGATGAGAGACAGAGAGAGAGAGACAGTACGAGAGAATGAGAGCACAGTAGAGATGAGATGAGAGCACTATAGAGAGACAGTATGAGAGACAACATAAGAGGCAGTACGAGAAGAGGACTATGAGAGACACACTATAAGAGAGACAGTATGAGAGACACACTATAAGAGAGACAGTATGAGAGACACACTATAAGAGAGACAGTATGAGAGAACACACTATAAGAGAGACAGTATGAGAGACACACTATAAGAGAGACAGTATGAGAGACACACTATAAGAGAGACAGTATGAGAGACACACTATAAGAGAGACAGTATGAGAGACACACTATAAGAGAGACAGTATGAGAGACACACTATAAGAGACAGTATGAGAGACACAAATACTTCATTATGACTAATCTCTTACCCACCCCACCAACCCACCCCACCAACCCACCCCACCAACCCACCCCACCAACCCACCCCACCAACCCACCCCACCAACCCACCCCACAAACCCACCCCACCAACCCACCAATGTAACCTAATTACTCAATATTCACCACACTCAAACTCTCGTCTGCAAAAAATGTCTTGGAGACGAAAAACTCGCTAATGGCACGGCTCTCCGTGGCGCCCTCCCGTGGCAACCTCCCATGGCACCCTCCCGTGGCACTCTCCCGTGGCATCCTCCCGTGGCACCCACCCGTGGCACCCACCCGTGGCACCCTCCCATGGAACCCCTTGCTCAAACACGCGCCTCCTTCCTATGCAACGCGTTCAAGACGAACTTAGGTGACGCGAATGAAACTCAAGAACGTTAGGTGTCAATCACACTGAAAGAGGGCCGTCAGTCACTGAAAGAGGGCCGTCAGTCACTGAAAGAGGGCCGTCAGTCACTGAAAGAGGGCCGTCAGTCACTGAAAGAGGGCCGTCAGTTACTGAAAGAGGGCCGTCAGTCACTGAAAGAGGGCCGTCAGTCACTGAAAGAGGGCCGTCAGTCACTGAAAGAGGGCCGTCAGTCACACTGAAAGAAGGTCTTCAGACACACTGAAACAAGAACATCAATCACACTGATATTGGAAGGGGTTTCAAGCTAATACCCCAATGAAGGAACGATACCCTAATTATAATTAAGGCATGATACCCTGATTAGGTATCAAGGTCCCAGTGTTTGCCTACGTGTTTTTCTAAACCAATTTGCTGGTATCTATTACCAAGCTTTATATCAGGGTATGATATAGAGTGAATTCTCTTATAAAGCTTGTCTGACTCAGGTGTCTCGTAAGCTCGGTTGGTAACGCACTCAACTCACACACTGAGGTCCGTGGTTCGATCCTCGGTGCGGGTAGAAACATTATGAAGTGCTTCCTTAAGACACCTGCTATCCATGTTCACCTATCAGTGAAATAGGTACCCAGGTGTTAGTCGACTGGTGTGGGTCGCATCCTGGGGACAAAACTGACCTAAGTTGATCGGAATACTCTGCATAACCAGGGGATTTCTATATAGTAGTATGTCATGGATGTCAGCTATGGTCTGTATAAGTTATGTCATGTACTTGTTGAAATTAAGATTATAATTATTATTATAATAATAATAATTTAATAATAATAATAATAATAATAATAATAATAATAATAATAATAAATAATAATAATAATAATAATAATAATAATTAATTATTATTATTATTATTATTATTATTATTATTATTATTATATTATTATTATTATTATTAAGAGCAGGTTTTGGTAAATGCGATTGACTGAGTTCATCCATAATTGAATAGTTATTGCCAGGACCTTCATGGTTCCTGTTATTCAATTCTCCATCAATTTTTTTCATTGAATTTACGAGAAATTGTGATATATAAGAGAGTAAAGAAGAGAAAGACACAGGAGGGACTGATTACCTCAAACTTTTGGTGATTTTCTATCACTTTATTTTGTATTAGACTGAATAAGCCATAGAAGGAGTTTGAGGTAATCAGTCCCTCTACCTAGAGGGACTGATTACCTCAAACTCCTGAGCTTCCACCATTCTTCTCTGTATTGGACTGAAGACGCCACAGGCTGGTGAAACTTTTCCACAATAAAAACGCTCATGTGTTGCACAAGTGTTTCATTCATCCACTGATGATGGCTGTTCCACGGGCGAAACGTCTCAGTTAAGGTCGTTTCAGTGACTGTATCTGTTTCAGCAATTTCAGTTCCAGCCTCAGTTCAAGTGTCTGTTCCAGTTTCAGTTCCAGTTCTAGTTCCACTTCCAGTTCAGTTCCAGTTTCAGTTCCAGTTCTAGTTCCACTTCCAGTTCAGTTCCAGTTTCAGTTCCAGTTCTAGTTCCACTTCCAATTTCAGTTCCAGTTTCTGTTTCAGTTTCAGTTCCTGTTTCTGTTTCAGTTTTAGTTCCAGTTTCTGTTCCAGTTTCAGTTCCAGTTCTAGTGTTAGTTCCAATTTCAGTTTCAGTTCCCGTTTCAGCATCAGCTCCAGTTCCAGTTTCAGACCCTATTCCAGTTTTGTTTCCAGTTTCAGTATCAGTTCCAGTTTCAGTTCCATTTTCAGTTCCAGTTTCAGTATCAGTTCCAGTTCCAGTTTCAGTTCCGGTTCCAGTTTCAGTTCCAGTTCTTGTTTCAGTTCCAGTTTCAGTTCCAGTTTCAGTTCTAGTTTCAGTTCCAGTTTCAGTTCCAGTTTCAGTTCTAGTTTCAGTTCCAGTTTCAGTTCCATTTTCAGTTCCAGTTTCAGTTCTAGTTTCAGTTCTAGTTTCAGTTCCAGTTTCAGTTCCAGTTTCAGTTCTAGTTTCAGTTCCAGTTTCAGTTCCAGTTTCAGTTCTAGTTTCAGTTCCAGTTTCAGTTCCAGTTTCAGTTCCAGTTTCAGTTCCAGTTTCAGTTCCAGTTCTTGTTTCAGTTCCAGTTTCAGTTCCAGTTTCAGTTCTAGTTTCAGTTCCAGTTTCAGTTCCAGTTTCAGTTCTAGTTTCAGTTCCAGTTTCAGTTCCATTTTCAGTTCTAGTTTCAGTTCCAGTTTCAGTTCCAGTTTCAGTTCTAGTTTCAGTTCCAGTTTCAGTTCCAGTTTCAGTTCCAGTTTCAGTTCCAGTTTCAGTTCCAGTTTCAGTTCCAGTTTCAGTTCCAGTTTTATTTCCTGTGGCTGACACTGACTTAAAACTAGTGCTTGAGAAAATTGTAACAGTGTTACTAGGGCTTTCGTTGGTGTTGAATTCCAGCTCTTGGGCCCCTGGGGAATTTCTTAACAATGCAATGTTCGAGTGGTCTCGGATTGTAGTGCTGCTTGACGCTGTTGAAGTCTATCTCCTGGGTCACTGGAGGATGAGATGGCGTTCCTCCTCTTTCTTCCCCTCCTCCTCCTTCTCCTTCTTTTCTCTCTCCTGCTCCTTCTCCACCTTCTCCTTCTCCTCCTCCTCTCCTCCCTCCTCCATTTCCTCCTATTCTTAATCCTCCTCCTCGCACCTTTACTCCTTTTTTTCATCCTCCTCCTCTTCCTCCTCCACCATCTTCTTCTCCATCACCGCCTTCACCACCACCACCACCACCACCCACCACCACCACCACCACCACCACCACCACCACCACCACCACCACCACCACCTCCTCCTCCACCACCACCACCACCACCACCACCACCACCACCACCACCACCACCACCACCACCACACCTCCTCCACCACCACCACCACCACCACCACCACCCACCACCACCACCACCACCACCCACCACCACCACCACCACCACCACCACCACACACCACCACCCACCACCACACCACCACCACCACACCACACACCACCACCACCACCACCACCACCACCACCACCACCCACCACCACCACCACCACCACCACCACACACCACACACCACCACCACCACCACCACCCACCACACCACACCACCACACCAACCACCACCCACACACCACCACCACCACCACCACACCCCACCACCACCACCACACCACCACCACCACCACACCACCACACCACCACCACCACCACCACCACCACCACACCACACACCACCACCACCCACCACCACACCACCACCACACCAACCCACCACCACACCACCACCACAACACCAACCCACCACCAACACCACCACCATCACCACCACCACCACCACCACCACCACCTCCATCAGACAACATCATTAGCCCAGCAAGACGGACTAATTATACAGGTATATTATCTTCATTTCATTAATCTCCAGCAGTCTCTGGTTTTCAATTGTTTGAACTGTTGTTATAGTTTATATATTTGGCTGGATCTGTCTACCAGATGAGCCCATCAGTGATTTGTGTGGTAACGTGCACCAGATACAACCAACACTAGTGATTTGTGTGGTAACGTGCACCAGATACAACCAACACTAGTGATTTGTGTGGTAACGTGCACCAGATACAACCAAGACTAGTGATTTGTGTGGTAACGTGCACCAGATACAACCAACACTAGTGATTTGTGTGGTAACATTCACCAGATACAACCACCACCAGTGATTTGTGTGGTAACATTCACCAGATACAACAACCACCAGTGATTTGTGTGGTAACATTCACCAGATACAACCACCACCAGTGATTTGTGTGGTAACATTCACAAGATACAACCACCACCAGTGATTTGTGTGGTAACATTCACCAGATACAACCACCACCAGTGATTTGTGTGGTAACATTCACCAGATACAACCACCACCAGTGATTTGTGTGGTAACATTCACCAGATACAACCACCACCAGTGATTTGTGTTGTAACATTAACCAGATACAACCACCACCAGTGATTTGTGTGGTAACATGCCAATAATTCAACAGCCCCAACAGTGATTGGTATGGGAATAATAATAATAATAATAATAATAATAATAATAATAATAACAACAACAACAACAACAACAACAACAACAACAACAACAACAATAATAATAATAATAATAATAATAATAATAATAATAATAATAAAATGAAGTAATTATCACAACAAAATAATAATAATAATAATAATAATAATAATAATAATAATAATAATAATAATAATAATAATAATAATAAAATTAAGTAATTATAACAACAAAACAATAATAATAATAATGATAATAATAATAATAATAATAATAATAATAATAATAATAATAATAATAATAATAATAATAATAACACATTCTCGTCTCAGTATTTATATATACACTAAAACACATATACGTCACGGTGTATATACACTGCATATACTGCACCTCACTGTATATACTGCACCTCACTGTATATACTGCACCTCACTGTATATACTGCACCTCACTGTATATACTGCACCTCACTGTATATACTGCACCTCACTGTATATACTGCACCTCACTGTATATACTGCACCTCACTGTATATACTGCACCTCACTGTATATACTGCACCTCACTGTATATACTGCACCTCACTGTATATACTGCACCTCACTGCATATACTGCACCTCACTGTATATACTGCACCTCACTGTATATACTGCACCTCACTGTATATACTGCACCTCACTGTATATATTGCACCTCACTGTATATACTGCACCTCACTGTATATACTGCACCTCACTGTATATACTGCACCTTACTGTATATACTGCACCTTACTGTATATACTGCACCTCACTGTATATACTGCACCTCACTGTATATACTGCACCTTACTGTATATACTGCACCTCACTGTATATACTGCACCTCACTGTATATACTGCACCTCACTGTATATACTGCACCTCACTGTATATACTGCACCTCACTATACTGCACCTCACTGTATATACTGCACCTCACTATACTGCACCTCACTGTATATACTGCACCTCACTATACTGCACCTCACTGTATATACTGCTCCTCACTGTATATACTGCACCTCACTATATTGCACCTCACTGTAAATACTGCACCTCACTGTATATACTGCACCTCACTATACTGCACCTCACTGTATATACTGCACCTCACTATATTGCACCTCACTGTATATACTGCACCTCACTGTATATAATGCACCTCACTATACTGCACCTCACTGTATATACTGCACCTCACTATACTGCACCTCACTGTATATACTGCACCTCACTGTATATACTGCACCTCACTATACTGCACCTCACTGTATATACTGCACCTCACTGTATATCCTGCTCCGTGTATTACATATCTGTGTTTCCCACATGTTTGATCACACATGTTGTGTTGACATTGTTCATGTCACATATATTGCGGTGGTTCATAAACTTATATTGAACTCTTAAAGCAAATTAATAAACTATACATTTTTAACGTTTTCTAAAAAATATTGAAAAAAAAATCGGAAAACCAAGTATTAACAATATTGTAAATAAATTTTTATGGTAATTTAGGGGATTTTTTTTTCTCATATATATTTTTTCAAGAAAAAAACGTAAAAAAAAAATCTCGTAGCATGAAATATTATTATGTAAATAAAATAAATTAGAATAACGCTCCTAATTTACAGTATTTACAGATACAAGTCCTCTAGATTTTTTCTGAAAATGGATCCTTTCTGTAAATTATAATCTGTGTATCACTTATTTACAATATCAACCAGAGAGAGAGAGAGAAAGAGAGAGATAAGATAAGATTTTCTTTGGATTTTTACCCCCTCAGGGTTAGCCATCCAGGAAAACCCAAGAAAGTCAGTGCGTCATCGAGGACTGTCTAACTTATTTTCATTGGGGTCCTCAATCTTGTCCGCCAGGATGCCACCCACACCAGCAAACTAACACCCAGGTAGCTATTTGCTGCTAGATGAATAGGACAACAGGTGCACGTCGAAATGTTTCCATCCAGCCGGGAATCGAACCCGGTCCCTCCGTGCGTGAAGCAAGAGCTTTAACCACCGGGGCCCCAACTTCCAAAGGATAGCAGTAGTTGACTTGTTATTGCTGAAGTTGAAATTCAGAGAGCACAGACACTTCAGTCAAGTGAAATCAAAGCGTCCAGAGTTACTGAGCCCAGTGGCATGAAATGTCAGCGAATAGAGAGGTTTTTCACTCTCGTACTGTTGTATCAGGCAGGTGAATGCAGTATAACATTGTCCTGGTGTTGTATCAGGCAGGGGAGAACGGTATAACATTGTCCTGGTGTTTTATCAGGCAGGTGAGTACGGTATAACATTGTCCTGGTGTTGTATCAGGCAGGTGAGTACGTATAACATTGTCCTGGTGTTGTATCAGGCAGGTGAGTACGTATAAACATTGTCCTGGTGTTGTACCCAGGCAGGTGAGTACGGTATAACATTGTCCTGGTGTTGTATCAGGCAGGTGAGTACGGTATAACATTGTTCTGGTGTTGTATCAGGCAGGTGAGTACGGTATAACATTGTCCTGGTGTTGTATCAGGCAGGTGAGTAAGGTATAACATTGTCTTGGTGTTGTATCCGGCAGATGAGTATAGTGTAACAGTATCCTGGTGTTGTATCCGGCAGATGAGTACAGTATAGCATTGTCCTGGTGTTGTATCAGGCAGGTGAGTACAGTATAACATTGTCCTGGTGTTGTATCAGGCAGGTGAGTACAGTATAACATTGTCCTGGTGTTGTATCCGGTAGATGAGTACAGTATAACATTGTCCTGGTGTTGTATCAGGCAGGTGAGTACAGTATAACATTGTCCTGGTGTTGTATCAGGCAGGTGAGTACAGTATAACATTGTCCTGGTGTTGTATCAGGCAGGTGAGTACAGTATAACATTGTCCTGGTGTTGTATCAGGCAGGTGAGTACAGTATAACATTGTCCTGGTGTTGTATCCGGTAGATGAGTACAGTATAACATTGTCCTGGTGTTGTATCAGGCAGGTGAGTACAGTATAACATTGTCCTGGTGTTGTATCCGGTAGATGAGTACAGTATAACATTGTCCTGGTGTTGTATCAGGCAGGTGAGTACAGTATAACATTGTCCTGGTGTTGTATCAGGCAGGTGAGTACAGTATAACATTGTCCTGGTGTTGTATCAGGCAGGTGAGTACAGTATAACATTGTCCTGGTGTTGTATCAGGCAGGTGAGTACAGTATAACATTGTCCTGGTGTTGTATCGGTAGTGAGTACAGTATAACATTGTCCTGGTGTTGTATCAGGCAGGTGAGTACAGTATAACATTGTCCTGGTGTTGTATCAGGCAGGTGAGTACATTTATAACATTGTCCTGGTGTTGTATCAGCAGGTGAGTACAGTATAACATTGTCCTGGTGTTGTATCAGGCAGGCGAGTAAAGTATAACATTGTCCTGGTGTTGTATCAGGCAGGTGAGTACAGTATAACATTGTCCTGGTGTTGTATCCGGTAGATGAGTACAGTATAACATTGTCCTGGTGTTGTATCAGGCAGGTGAGTACAGTATAACATTGTCCTGGTGTTGTATCAGGCAAGTGAGTACAGTATAACATTGTCCTAGTGTTGTATCAGGCAGGTGAGTACAGTATAACATTGTCCTGGTGTTGTATCAGGCAAGTGAGTACAGTATAACATTGTCCTAGTGTTGTATCAGGCAGGTGAGTACAGTATAACATTGTCCTGGTGTTGTATCAGGCAGGTGAGTACAGTATAACATTGTCCTGGTGTTGTATCAGGCAGGTGAGTACAGTATAACATTGTCCTGGTGTTGTATCAGGCAGGTGAGTACAGTATAACATTGTCCTGGTGTTGTATCAGGGAGGTGAGTACAGTATAACATTGTCCTGGTGTTGTATCAGGCAGGTGAGTACAGTATAACATTGTCCTGGTGTTGTATCAGGCAGGTGAGTACAGTATAACGTTGTCCTGGTGTTGTATCAGGCAGGTGAGTACAGTATAACATTGTCCTGGTGTTGTATCAGGCAGGTGAGTACAGTATAACATTGTTCTGGTGTTGTATCAGGCAGGTGAGTACAGTATAACATTGTCCTGGTGTTGTATCCGGTAGATGAGTACAGTATAACATTGTCCTGGTGTTGTATCCGGCAGATGAGTGCAGTATAACATTGTCCTGGTGTTGTATCAGGCAGGTGAGTACAGTATAACATTGTCCTAGTGTTGTATCAGGCAGGTGAGTACAGTATAACATTGTCCTGGTGTTGTATCAGGCAGGTGATTTACAGTATAACATTGTCCTGGTGTTGTATCAGGCAGGTGAAGTACAGTATAACATTGTCCTGGTGTTGTATCAGGCAGGTGAGTACAGTATAACATTGTCCTGGTGTTGTATCAGGCAGGTGAGTACAGTATAACATTGTCCTGGTGTTGTATCAGGCAGGTGAGTACAGTATAACATTGTCCTAGTGTTGTATCAGGCAGGTGAGTACAGTATAACATTGTCCTGGTGTTGTATCAGGCAGGTCGAGTACAGTATAACATTGTCCTGTGTTGTATCAGGCAGGCGAGTACAGTATAATATTGTCCTGGTGTTGTATCAGGCAGGCGAGTACAGTATAACATTGTCCTGGTGTTGTATCAGGCAGGTGAGTACAGTATAACATTGTCCTGGTGTTGTATCCGGTAGATGAGTACAGTATAACATTGTCCTGGTGTTGTATCAGGCAGGTGAGTACAGTATAACATTGTCCTGGTGTTGTATCAGGCAGGTCAGTACAGTATAACATTGTCCTGGTGTTGTATCAGGCAGGCGAGTACAGTATAACATTGTCCTGGTGTTGTATCAGGCAGGCGAGTACAGTATAACATTGTCCTGGTGTTGTATCAGGCAGGCGAGTACAGTATAACATTGTCCTGGTGTTGTATCCGATAGATGAGTACAGTATCACCCAGAAACTGCATAATCTCACCCAAATTTCATAATAGTATAATTTTTTTTTTCAAAAATAGATGACTATTTCTAAATTAAAAAATTGCAATGGTGTCCGATGTTGTGCTGGATGGAGAGGAAATGGATTGGGAATGGGCGTCGGAATAGGGTTCATTAGGCAATTGTCCTGCCTAAATAGGCACACATTGGTGGCAGTCAGCAGTGCTGATAGGACAACAGCCAACAGCCAGACTGCTGTGTTTTATTAAAACTGGCCAGATATATGATATCCTGTAGAGGTACACACACACACACACACACACACACACACACACACACACACAAAGAGACCTGAGAAAGTGCCAGTATGGATTCAAGGAGAAGGAACAGAAGCACTGTGTCAACTCCTCCCCATAAGTAACGTTCCTTGATGATGGTGAGGGCCTCTTGATCTAGGAAACTGTATCTGTGCTCCAGTTCCCTGAATTAGACCTGAATACCTTCCAGGCCTAATCCTACGGGTTTAGAGCTCCCCCTTGATTATAATAATAGTGTCAACTATTAAGATTTACAAGTCAGTGGGTTAGGGGTACAATTGCCAGAAATATGAAGACAACAATAGGAGACAGGCAGGAAACGTTGAACCACCGAGCATCATCACTGACATGCATACTATGTAAACAAGTCGATGTTTCGGTCCGATTTGGATATTTTACAAGTTATACTTGTAAATAACTTATAAATGGTCCAGGTCGGGTTATTTGTGTATTGTTCCAGTAATTGTATTGTGCCTTCTTGCTCTTCATACCATGTAAATTAATGGAGAAATATCAGGAAAGTACATGGAAGCATTCGAGCAAGGCGAATACCAGATGATTTGGAAGTCCTCACTATGGCTTTCTGCTGAGAGGAACTATCTGATTCTACCTGGAGTATGGACTTTCGTGTATTATCTAGGTGTATGAGTCAAGGATAACAAAACAGAATGCAGTACTTATAGAGATGTAGTTTCAGGACCAATAATCAGCACGGGTTTAAAGATGGGGAATTTTCTGACGAATCCGCTGGATTTCTGTGAGGAAAATAACAGACGTGAGGCGAGAGAGATTGTGGATTAGAAATTCTTGGATCTCCCTCCCTTACTCAACCTCCATCCAACCCACTCTTATGTCCTCAAACCATTCCACACCTTCCACTAACCAACCTCACCTCCCTAAACCCACCCTCTCCACCCACCACCGCCCACCTCCCCGCGTACACAGGGAAATCAGCGTAACTGGGCGGATATTAAAGAGTATGGAGGCCTACCTGTCTTCGGCTCCCTCTTACTTCCTGGTCCCATAGTGGTTGCTTCTGATCAGTCAGGCTGTAGTGCATCCGCTGGAGTGCGTGTTCTTTACACCAACAGTCTGATTAATCAGCCCATCAACGAGAAAATCTAGTTAAGTTATGAGTCAAAGCGATGACCTCCGGAACTGACCACAGGCAGATACGGAGTTTTGTACTGGATCCAGGATCCCTTTATCACTTCTGTAATAATCCAAAGATTGACTCCTATACTGACCCCCAAGTGACCCCTACCCCACTCCTCTTATGACCCCAAAACGCACACCTAACTTCAGTACTGGCCCAAGGGCCACTTCCTCACTCCACTCTGATATCCTGCAGATTTCCTAAAGAACAGGCACCATCACCCTCAAAAAGTCTCACTTTAATTCTTGTTCTCACCTGTCTCACAGAAAGAACATGATTTACGAAACCGTAATGACACGATTGAAAACAAACCACAGGACGGGTGAGGTCTGAACTCACGACTCACTCGCCAGGGTTCAAACCCCACCCGTTCCGTGGTTTACAAAGAGCATATATATATATATATATATATATATATATATATATATTATATATATATATATATATATATATATAATATATATAATATATATATATATATATATAATATATATAATTGGCTCCTCTAAATTGCTTACCTCTGTAAGGTCGTCTCCTACGTGTATCTGTTCGAGGTCCTCGTTTTGGTTTATCTCTTAAAAGTTCTTCATATCTATGCTGATGTGTGCATATTTATGCTTCTGGCCTCCATCTCTCCATCTATGCTGTTGTGTGTACATCTATGCTCTGGCTTCTTGCTATCTGTTTATGCTGTTGTGAGTACATCCATGCTTCTGGCTTCTTGTTGTCTGTGCTGTTGTGTGTACATCCATGCTTCTGCCTTCTTGCTATCTGACTATGCTGTTGTGTGTACATCTATGCTTCTGCCTTCTTGCTATCTGTGCTGTTGTGTGTACATCCATGCTTCTGCCTTCTTGCTATCTGACTATGCTGTTGTGTGTACATCTATGCTTCTGCCTTCTTGCTATCTGTGCTGTTGTGTGTACATCCATGCTCTGCCTTCTTGCTATCTGACTATGCTGTTGTGTGTACATCTATGCTTCTGCCTTCTTGCTATCTGTGCTGTTGTGTGTACATCTATGCTTCTGCCTTCTTGCTATCTGTGCTGTTGTGTGTACATCATGCCCTTCTGGCTTCTTGCTATCTGTGCTGTTTTTGAGTACATCCATGCTTCTGCCTTCTTGCTATCTGTGCTGTTGTGTAGTACATCCATGCTTCTGGCTTCTTGCTATCTGTGCTGTTGTGTGTACATCCATGCTTCTGGCTTCTTGCTATCTGTGCTGTTGTGAGTACATCCATGCTTCTGGCTTCTTGCTATCTGTGCTGTTGTGAGTACATCCATGCTTCTGGCTTCTTGCTATCTGTGCTGTTGTGGTACATCCATGCTTCTGCTTCTTGCTATCCTTGCTAGTTGTGAGTACACTACTGCATCTGCTTTTGCTATCTGCATGCATGTTGTGTGACAAACTGGCTTCTGCCTTCTTGTATCTGTGCTGTTGTGAGTACATCTATGCTTCTGGCTTCTTGCTATCTGACTATGCTGTTGTGTGTACATCTATGCTTCTGCCTTCTTGCTATCTTGCTGTTGTGTGTCATCTATGCTTCTGCCTTCTTGCTATCTGTGCTTTGTGTGTACATCTATGCTTCTGCCTCTCTGCTATCTGTGCTGTTGTGTGTACATCTCATGCTTCTGGCTTCTTGCTTCTGACTATCTGTTGTGTGTACATCTATGCTTCTCTTTTTGCTATCTGTCTGTGTGTGTACATCTATGCTTCTGGCTTCTTGCTATCTACTATGCTGTTGTCTGTACATCTTCTTCTGCTTCTTGCTATCTGTTGTTTGTGTGTACATTTGCTTCTGCCTATGCTATCTGTCTGTTGTGTGTACATGTAGCTTCTGCCTTCTTGCTATCTGTGCTGTTGTGTGTACATGTATGCTTCTGCCTTCTTGCTATCTGTCTATGCTGTTGTGTGTACATCTATGCTTCTGCCTTCTTGCTATCTGTGCTGTTGTGTGTACATCTATGCTTCTGCCTTCTTGCTATCTGTGCTGTTGTGTGTACATCTATGCTTCTGCCTTCTTGCTATCTATGCTGTTGTGTGTACATCTATGCTTCTGCCTTCTTGCTATCTATGCTGTTGTGTGTACATCTATGCTTCTGCCTTCTTGCTATCTATGCTGTTGTGTGTACATCTATGCCTCTGGCTTCTTGCTATCTATGCTGTTGTGTGTACATCTATGCTTCTGCCTTCTTGCTATCTGTGCTGTTGTGTGTACATCTATGCTTCTGCCTTCTTGCTATCTGTGATGTTGTGTGTACATGTATGCTTCTGCCTTCTTGCTATCTGTGCTGTTGTGTGTACATCTATGCTTCTGCCTTCTTGCTATCCATCTATACAGAGTTCCTCACACACCGTCGAAACTGAGTTTCCTTCATGCAGATAAAGATAAGAAAAATCGACAATACTTAGAGATATCTGTGTAATTTCCCGAAAAACCAGATATGTTGTCCCTCCAGTGCACGTTTCTGCAGCATCAGCACGTTTCTCTCTCTCTCTCTCTCTCTCTCTCTCTCTCTCTCTCTCTCTCTCTCTCTCTCTCTCTCTCTCTCTCTCTCTCTCTCTCTCTCTCTCTCTCTCTCCCTCTCTCTTACTTTCACTCCAGGTCGACGTTTCGACCCCTGCTTCTCCACGTTTCTCTTTTTTTTTATTACAGATAACACAAATAAAGATAATTAGGTTTGATCCAAGAAAGAAGTTGCTCTACTTTCTTGGATCAAGAGCCAAGCAGACTTTTTATTCCAAAAAAAAGACATTAAAGAAACCTTAGAAAATATTTCGTCTTCTTCTGAACCATTATCAGTGTGGATTTAATAATGGTTCACAAGGGATAGGAAGATCGTGTAATGTTTGTTGGGATTTGTTGTGAATGGTTCCATTGATGGTATTGTGTGTTAGTTGTGAATTGTTTCAGTCATGGAATTGTGGGTTGTGAATTGTTCCAGTCATGGTATTGTGTGTTAGTTGTGAATTGTTTCCAGTCTATGGTATTGTGGGTTGTGAATTGTTCCAGTCATTTTATTGTGTGGTTAGTTGTGAATTGTTCCAGTCATGTTATTGTGTGTTGTTGTGAATTGTTTCAGTTATGGTATTGTGTGTTAGTTGTGAATTGTTCCAGTCATGGTATTGTGGGTTGTGAATTGTTCCAGTTATGGTATTGTGGGTTAGTTGTGAATTGTTCCAGTCATGGTATTGTGGGTTGTGAATTGTTCCAGTTATGGTATTGTGGGTTAGTTGTGAATTGTTCCAGTCATGGTATTGTGGGTTGTGAATTGTTCCAGTTATGGTATTGTGGGTTAGTTGTGAATTGTTCCAGTCATGGTATTGTGGGTTGTGAATTGTTCCAGTCATGGTACTGTGGGTTAGTTGTGAATTGTTCCAGTCATGGTATTGTGCGTTAGTTGTGAATTGTTCCTGTCATGGTATTGTGGGTTAGTTGTGAATTGTTCCTGTCATGGTATTGTGGGTTAGTTGTGAATTGTTCCTGTCATGGTATTGTGGGTTAGTTATGAATTGTTCCAGTCATGGTATTGTGGTTAGTTATGAATTGTTCCAGTCATGGTATTGTGGTTAGTTTGAATTGTTCCAGTCATGGTATTGTGGGTTAGTTGTGAATTGTTACAGTCATGGTATTGTGGGTTAAGTTGTGAATTGTTCCTGTCATGGTATTGTGGGTTAGTTATGAATTAGTTCCAGTCATGGTATTGTGGTTAGTTATGAATTGTTCCAGTCATGGTATTGTGGGTTAGTTATGAATTGTTCCAGTCATGGTATTGTGGGTTAGTTGTGAATTGTTCCTGTCATAGTATTGTGGGTTAGTTGTGAATTGTTACAGTCATGGTATTGTGGGTTAGTTGTGAATTGTTCCTGTCATGGTATTGTGGGTTAGTTATGAATTGTTCCAGTCATGGTATTGTGGTTAGTTATGAATTGTTCCAGTCATGGTATTGTGGGTTAGTTATGAATTGTTCCAGTCATGGTATTGTGGGTTAGTTGTGAATTGTTCCTGTCATGGTATTGTGGGTTAGTTGTGAATTGTTACAGTCATGGTATTGTGGGTTAGTTGTGAATTGCTCCTGTCATGGTATTGTGGGTTAGTTATGAATTGTTCCAGTCATGGTATTGTGGGTTAGTTATGAATTGTTCCAGTCATGGTATTGTGGGTTAGTTATGAATTGTTCCAGTCATGGTATTGTGGTTAGTTATGAATTGTTCCAGTCATGGTATTGTGGTTAGTTATGAATTGTTCCAGTCATGGTATTGTGGGTTAGTTATGAATTGTTCCAGTCATGGTATTGTGGGTTAGTTATGAATTGTTCCAGTCATGGTATTGTGGGTTAGTTATGAATTGTTCCAGTCATGGTATTGTGGGTTAGTTAGTGAATTGTTCGTCATGGTATTGTGGGCTAGTTGTGAATTGTTACAGTCATGGTATTGTGGGTTAGTTGTGAATTGTTCGTCATGGTATTGTGGGTTGTGAATTGTTCCAGTCATGGTATTGTGGGTTAGTTGTGAATTGTTTCAGTCATGGTATTGTGGGTTAGTTGTGAATTGTTCCTGTCATGGTATTGTGGGTTAGTTGTGAATTGTTACAGTCATGGTATTGTGGGTTAGTTGTGAATTGCTCCTGTCATGGTATTGTGGGTTAGTTATGAATTGTTCCAGTCATGGTATTGTGGGTTAGTTATGAATTGTTCCAGTCATGGTATTGTGGGTTAGTTTGAATTGTTCAGTCATGGTATTGTGGATTAGTTATGAATTGTTCAGTCATGGTATTGTGGGTTAGTTATGAATTGTTCCAGTCATGGTATTGTGGGTTAGTTATGAATTGTTTCCAGTCATGGTATTGTGGGTTAGTATGAATTGTTCCAGTCATGGTATTGTGGGTTAGTTATGAATTGTTCCAGTCATGGTATTGTCTTTGTTTGTCTTGTTTTCTTTCTTTTTTTCTTCTCCCTGCCTTTGTTTTCCGTCATGCTTTATTTCTTTACTTCTCTCCTGTCTTTGTTACCTTGTCTGCTTTTCTTGTTTTCTTTCTAGGTTATTGTATGCGTTCTTGTCTGCTGTCTTGTCAGCTATCTTGTCTGTTGTCTTGTCTGCTGTCTTGTCAGCTATCTAGTCTGTTGTTTTTCTGCTGTTTGTCAGCTATTCTTGTCTGTTGTCTTGTCTGCTGTCTTGTCAGCTATCTTGTCTGTTGTCTTGTCTGCTGTCTTGTCAGCTATCTTGTTTGTTGTCTTGTCTGCTGTCTTGTCAGCTATCTTGTCTGTTGTCTTGTCTGCTGTCTTGTCAGCTATCTTGTCAGCTATCTTGTCTGTTGTCTTGTCAGCTATCTTGTCAGCTATCTTGTCTGTTGTCTTGTCTGCTGTCTTGTCAGCTATCTTGTCAGCTATCTTGTCTGTTGTCTTGTCTGCTGTCTTGTCAGCTATCTTGTCTGTTGTCTTGTCTGCTGTCTTGTCAGCTATCTTGTCTGTTATCTTGTCTGCTGTCTTGTCAGCTATCTTGTCTGTTGTCTTGTCTGCTGTCTTGTCAGCTATCTTGTCTGTTATCTTGTCTGCTGTCTTGTCAGCTAACTTGTCTGTTGTCTTGTCTGCTGTCTTGTCAGCTAACTTGTCTGTTGTCTTGTCTGCTGTCTTGTCAGCTAACTTGTCTGTTGTCTTGTCTGCTGTCTTGTCAGCTAACTTGTCTGTTGTCTTGTCTGCTGTCTTGTCAGCTAACTTGTCTGCTGTCTTGTCAGCTATCTTGTCTGTTGTTTTGTCTGTTTCTTGTCGTTGTTTTGTCTGTTTCTTGTCTGCTGTTTTGTCTGGTATCTTGTCTGTTGTTGTGTCTTGTGTAACTTCTTCTGTTGGGCTTGTCTGACTGTATTGTGTGTTATCTTCTGTTATCTTCTCTGTTGTCTAGTCTTGTTGTCTTGTCTGCTGTTTTGTGTTATCTTCTCTGTTATCTTTCTGTTGTCTGTCTGTCTGTCTTGTGCTACTGCTTTTGTGTGTTTCTTCGCTATCTGTCTATCTTTCTGTTGTCTTAGTCTGTTGTCTTGTCGTATCTTGTCAGTTACTTTCTGTGTCTTGTCTGCTGTCCTGTCTGCTGTCTTGTCACTTTTTTGTCTGCTGTCTTGTCTGCATCTGTGTTTCTATCTGCTTCCTGAAACTTGTCTTTAAAGCTGTTCTTTCATTCTTGTTCTTTCTTTTTGTCGTCCACTTCTTAAAACTTTCTTTTGTTTTTCTCTCTTTGTCTTTTCATTTTTGCTTTAATTTTTTTCTTTTGTTTTCTGTGCTATTTTGTTATTTTTTTATTAGTAAATTTAAATTTGTTGGATTTCTTAGTTATTCCTATTTTTTTTTGTTTCTGTGTTTGCTTCCATAATTATCTCGTAATTTTAGTATGAGAGGATGAGATAGATAGATAGGTAGATAGATAGATAGATAGATAGATAGAATAGAAGAAGATAGTAGACCAGTACTAGAAGTAGAGACAGGACACATTAATGGTCAAGAATATGTTGACAAGCGACTTTAACAATTGTTAACTCAGAGACAGCCTCAAAATCACACTGACAGTCTGCCATCCAGTCACATTGACAGTCACACAGACAGCCATACAGTCACACAGATAGTCACACAGTCACACAGATAGCCACCAGTCACACAGATAGCCACACAGTCACATATACAGTCAGCCACACAGTCACACAGACAGTCAGCCACACAGCCACACTGACAGTCAGTCACACAGACAGTCAGCCACACAGACAGTCAGCCACACAGTCACACAGACAGCCACACAGTCACACAAGACAGTCCCACAGACAGCCACACAGTCATACAGACAGTCCCACACACAGCCACACAGTCACACACTAGCCACACAGTCACACAGTCAGCCACACAGTCACACAGACAGCCACACAGCCACAGAGACATAGAGTCACACAGCCACACAGACAGTCAGCCACACAGTCACACAGTCAGCCACACAGTCACACAGACAGCCACACAACCACAGAGACATAGAGCCACACAGTCACACAGACAGTCAGCCACACAGTCACACAGACAGTCACACAGTCACACAGACAGCCACACAGCCACAGAGACACAGAGTCACACAGCCACACAGACAGTCAGCCACACAGTCACACAGTCAGCCACACAGTTACACAGACAGCCACACAGCCACAGAGACATAGAGCCACACAGTCACACAGACAGTCAGCCACACAGTCACACAGACAGTCACACAGTCACACAGACAGCCACACAGCCACAGAGACATAGAGTCACACAGCCACACAGACAGTCAGCCACACAGTCACACAGTCAGCCACACAGTCACACAGACATGCCAACAGCCACAGAGACTAGGTCACACAGCCACACAGACATCAGCCACACAGTCACACAGTCAGCCACACAGTCCACACAGAGGACAGACCACACAGCACAGAGACATTCAGCCACACAGTCACACAGACAGTCAGCCACACAGTCACACAGACAGTCACACAGTCACACAGACATCTACACAGACAGACAGGACAGGAAAGAGGGCAGTAAATAGAGTAGCAATAAAGGCTAAGAAACAAACTTGCCTCAGTCCAGGTGAACCATTTGTTACCATCGTAGCAACTCTGATACATTTAAACAGATGGACGAAGTTAGTAAACCAGAAGAACAACTATTATATTCGGAGGTTGTGGCAGAGAGAGAGAGAGAGAGAGTGGAGAGAGAGAGAGAGAGAGAGAGAGAGAGAGAGAGAGAAGAGAGTGAAGAAGAAGAGAGAGAGAGAGAGAGATCCATTCCCCCAGGGATTGAACCGCGGTCATAGAGTCTCAAAACTCCATGCCCGTCGGTTAGCCATCTAGACCAGTAGCCACAATAAGATTCATCCAACTAGGTATATCTCTACACCATATACTATATATACAATATATATATATAGTATATATATATATATATATTATATATATATATATATATATATATATATATATATATATATTAATATATATATATATATATATATATATATATATATATATATATATATATATATATATATATATATATATATATATATATATATATATATATATATATATATATATATATATATATATATATATATATATATTATATATATTATATATATATATATATATATATATATATTCGGTAATCCACGATTGGACAGCTGGGTCCGGTGCTACTATATAGTTGATCTTGGATTCACTCTGTGACTGGTGCCACCTGTAAAGTTATCTAACAGATCAGCTGCGGAGTGATATCCCCCATAAACTGTCATTAGCCTTGAGTAAAAGTGGTCACCAGATCACAAATTCTGTTGGTTTGCTTTAGATATTAAAGGACGCCAATGGGAATGTCTCTTTGTCTGACGTTTCTGGTTATCCTAGGTTCTCTACACATATGTGTGATATGTATGATAATCTATGTAACTGTGTGTAGTGTGCTGAAAATATCTAGCCTAGACAGGACTCGCAGCAATGGTTTTAAGTTGGACAAATTCAGATTCAGGAAGGATATAGGAAAGTACTGGTTTGGTAATAGAGTTGTGGATGAGTGGAACAAACTCCCAAGTACAGTTATAGAGGCCAGAACGTTGTGTAGCTTTAAAAATAGGTTGGATAAATACATGAGTGGATGTGGGTGGGTGTGAGTTGGACCTGATAGCTTGTGCTACCAGGTCGGTTGCCGTGTTCCTCCCTTAAGTCAATGTGAACTGACCTGACTAGGTTGGGTGCATTGGCTTAAGCCGGTAGGAGACTTGGACCTGCCTCGCATGGGCCAGTAGGCCTTCTGCAGTGTTCCTTCGTTCTTATGTTCTTATGTATTTCTGTATACCTGAATAAAGTTACCGGTGATTGAATCTGCCCAATTCCTTAATGGTTGTATAACTGTCAGCTGTCAGCAATATTCCCTTCACTGACAGCTGGAGAACTTCCTAGTTACCTGGAGAGACAGCATCCTGTCTGGGACACCTCTAATAGCTACTAGCAGTTGAATACTTCATGTCCTGCTGAAGCAAGTAAGGGTGAAGAAGCCATACAGATCTCTTTTAATCTCCACCTTATAGGAAGGGACCCGCCTAAGAGGGTGACAAAGATCATAATACGAGTCTACAAGCCTCTCTAGTGAGGCTCGCACTGCTGTCATCACAGTCTGACTGATCAGAGGTGAGGAGGCTGTGATTTTAGCGGACGTAGATCGAGCCTACACCCTCGCATTACTCATTAAAATTTCGGTAACGTAATTGTCAGGATAAGGACAAGTACACAATTCGCAAGCATTCAAGACTACACTTCCACAATTCACGGACACGGAATACCTAAGAACATCAAATCACGGACATAGATTGCTTTAGGGCAACAAAGCACTAGGGAAGAAAATCACGGACTCAGAATGTTTTGCAGCAACCATTCACTGACGTAGAATACATTACAGTGACAAATTACGGACATACAATGTTTCAAGACATCAGATCAAGGACATATATATCTTTAGAGCTAAAAATCGACTTAAAATGTCTTAAGACGTTAAATCACTAACACAGAAGGTATAGAACCACAAATCACAGACACAGAAAGCTTTAGAACCAAAAATCACGGACATAGAAGGCTTTAGAACCACAAATCACGGATACTGAAGGCTTTAGAGCCACAAATCACTGACACATAAGGCTTTAGAACCACAAATCACGGACACTTAAGGCTTTAGAGCCACAAATCACGGACACAGAATGCTTTAGAACCACAAATCACGGACACAGAAGGCTTTAGAACCAAAAATCACGGACACTGAAGGCTTTAGAACCACAAATCACGAACTGAAGGCTTAGAACCAAATCACGGACACTGAAGGCTTTAGAACCACAAATCACTGACACAGAAAGCTTTAGAACCACAAATCACGGACACAGAAGGCTTTAGAACCACAAATCACTGACACATAAGGCTTTAGAACCACAAATCACGGACACTTAAGGCTTTAGAGCCACAAATCACGGACACATAAGGCTTTAGAACCACAAATCACGGACACTTAAGGCTTTAGAGCCACAAATCACGGACACAGAATGCTTTAGAAGCACAAATCACGGACACAGAAGGCTTTAGAACCAAAAATCACGGACACTGAAGGCTTTAGAACCACAAATCACTGACACAGAAAGCTTTAGAACCAAAATCACGGACACAGAAGGCTTTAGATCCACAAATCACAGACCAAGAACGTTCTAGAACCACAAATCACGGACACAGAAGGCTTTAGAACCACATACCGGACTTTGGGGGTTTTGAACCAAAAATATGACAAAAAGGGCTTTAGAACCACAAATCACGGAACAAAAGGGTTTTAGAACCCACATATCACGGACATTGAGGCTTTAAAAACCACAAATCACGACACAGAAGGCTTTAGAACCACAAATCAGGGAACAAAAGGGTTTTTAAAACCAAAAATCACGGGCACGAAGGCTTTAAAAACCACAAATCAGGGAACCAGAAGGCTTTAAAACCCACAAATCACGGACACAGAAGGTTTTTAGAACCCAAATCCGGGGACACAGAAGACTTTGGAAGCACAAATCACGGACCAAAAGATTTTTGGAAGACAAGTCAGGATTTAAAAAGGGTCTTGGGTCGGGAAAAATATTACGGTACTTCATCTGCCAGTACCAGGGACGCTGTACGGGGCCCCTAACCCCCAAAACCCCGGGGGTTTACAGTTGAAGAAGCGCAATTGCACTTTAACTAAAAGCTTTCCCTGGGAAAGGAAAAAGAATTTTTTTTTGTTGATGGGCGGGGGCGTGGGCGGCGGGTCTTGGGCTTTAAGGCGTGGTTGGGGGTGTTAGTGGGGGGGTTTGTTGGAGTGAGTGGGTGGTTGAAAATTAGCATGTGTTTTTGTGTGTATGTGTGTTGTTGTGTGGTGTGTTGTGTGTGTGTACTCACCTAATTTATCACCAAATTTGTGGTTGCGGGGGTCGAGATCAGCCCCCGGGCCCCCGCCCCTTCACTGATCGCTACGGACCTCTCTCTCTCTGCTTCTGAGTTTTGCAACCTTTTTAAAACTTGTTGGTTCCTCCCTCATACTTCACTTGCTGGTTTTCCACTTGTGACAACTCTAGACTGAAGAAAAACTTTAAACGCCCCGGTGATCTTTCTGAGTCTTCGTTTTCTTTGTGCCCCTTTTCCCTGTGCCCCTTTGGAACACCCTATCTCTGTCCCCTTGTCTATTCCCCGCGTATCTTGTTGTCGTTTTAAGCCCCCCTGCCCCTTCTGCCTCCAGTGTGTCAGTCCGATTTCCTTAATTTTCCCTCGTCGACACCCCTTGAGCTGGGGGCCCCCTTTTGCAAACCTTTGTACTTTCTCAACCTTGATTTGCTTGCCCCAGGTGGGGGTTCCCCGCTGGTGCTGCTATCAGTAGGGGGTCTAACATACACAGGGGTACGTGTCTTAAACGATTCCTTATTAAGGGATCGGAACGCTTTTTCCGGTTGCCAGGGCCCCCCGTATGCTGCGGGGTTTTTTGGGTTGATTGTGCCTCCGGTATGTGTGGGGTGTTATGGTCACCCCAAGGTCTTTCTCCCGAGTGGGTCTGTAGTCTTTGTCCCCCTAGCCTTATTCTGTCTGCGGTCTTTTTGCCCTCCCCAATCTTCGATTTTGCTTTTGGCGGTTTAATTCGAGGACCCTTTTCTTGGCCACAGTCCAGCCTCTCCAGGTTTTTCTTTGCAGCCCTCCTCTCCTGCCCGATTTAATTTTTTCTCATCAATTTCACGTCTCGCGAACAGGGCATTTCAGAGTTTTCCTTCCTATTTTCGTTCAAATTTATCAAAAATGCATGGTCCTAGAACTGCCCCCTGGGGACCCCCGTCGTAACGGCGCCCACTGGATCTCTTTCACGTACCATGACTCGTTGTCCCTCCCTGTCAGGTTTTCCCTTATCCTTTGCAGTCCCCTTCCTTTACGTGTCCCCCTGATTCCTCCAGCTTTCACAAATCTCTTGTGGGGGGAACTGTGTAAAAGGCCCTTCCTGCAGTCTAGGAAAATGCAAATTCCCCAAACCCCTCTCCTCGTGTCTTACTTTGTTCCCTTGCTTAAAACCCCGGGAGGTTTGTGTAAAATTTGCCTTCATAAAACCCAAGGGGTTTTTCATTATAATTTTTTCCTTTTCCCGGGTGTTCGACACTCTCCTCCTGTAATCTTCCCCTGACTTTGACACAATACATGTCGAGACACGGGTCTGTAGTTTAGTGGCCCGTTTTGTTTCCTTTCTTAAATAGGGGGACACTTGTGTTTCCATTTCTAGGAGTTGCCATTTTCAAGGGATGTTTTTGAAGATTGTGGTTAGGGGCACACACCACCCTTTTGCTCCTTCTCAAGGACCCAGGGGAATTTTTCCCGGGTCCCATCGCCTTTGAGGGGTAAAGGTCATTTAAAGAGCTTCTTCACCTCCCCTTTGTTGTATGTCACCAACACTTTTTGGGTATATTCCCCTTGATTTTCCCTTCTGTGCTGTCTTCCCCACACCCCTTCGTCTCTCTGTAAAAATTTCCCTTTAAATCCCCTTTTCAGTTTCCTCACATCCCTCCTGATCTTTTTTGATTTCTCCCCCTTCTGCCCTTTTAATCTGATCACCGGGTTTTTTGCTGTTGTCTTCTTATGTGGTATACAACAGTTTGGGTCAGCTTGATTTCGATGCAGCATTTTATACTGTCGCTGGGCCTCCCTCCTTACCTGTGGTACTCGTTCCTGGCTCGCGACTGATCTCCCTATTTTTCGTTTGTTCTGCCTTCTGCTTTTTCTTTTCCTATTTGCACTTTGTTTTTGCCCCCTTTACACCGCGGGTAAACCCGGGGCTTGTTCGGTCTTCCCGTTGTTACTGTTCCCCCTTTGGGGAATGAACCTTTCCACTGCCTCCTTGCATTTTGTTGCTACTATTCCATCTTTTTCATTTACTGGCTTTTCTCCCAGTTCTCTGCCCCCACTGGACCTCCCGCGGGAAGTTTTTCCCCCCTAGTAGCCCCCTCTTTTTAGTCGGGTTTTTCCCTTCTATCCTTTATTCTCTCCACTTGCAGTTTACTATGTTTTTCAAAGCCAGAACCCGTGGTCGCTAGCTCCGGGGAACTTCATTTTTGATGCCTCAATGTCTGACTGCCCAGGGTGAAAAAAGGGCCCAATTTGCTGGTTCTCCTCCCCTCTCACTCTGGGTGTCCTTAACATGTTGGTGAATGGGGTTTTTCCCAGCACCACGTCCAACACCCCCGGCTTCCAGTTTCGGGACCCCCCATGTGGCCCCATTTTTTCCCAGTCAATCTCCTGTGGTTGAAATCCCCCATAACCAGCAACTTTGCTTGCGGGGAAGTAGCTTTCTTGCCACCTCAGCAAGTGTGTCCCCCTTTTCCCTTTGTTGTTTCCTTATATTCCTTTTTGGCCTCCTGCGTTCTGTGGTGGATTATACTCACTGCAATGACACTTTGTGTTCCCCCAGTGAAGTTCCCGCTAGTTTTCCTTTTCCTGTCTCATCTATTCCTTCCCATTTCTCGAATTTCCATCTTTTTTTACGAGCAGAGCAACCCCACCCCCCCCCCTTCCCCTTCTATCTTTCTCATGATCGGGTACCTGGGGGGAAGATGCATTGTTATTTTTCCCATGAGTTTTTTTTTCTGTAACGCTATGATGCTGGGGACTTTCTTGATTCTTTCTTGCCA
This sequence comes from Cherax quadricarinatus, assembly GCF_026875155.1. Classification (NCBI taxonomy): domain Eukaryota; kingdom Metazoa; phylum Arthropoda; class Malacostraca; order Decapoda; family Parastacidae; genus Cherax; species Cherax quadricarinatus. Next base: position 7,025,110 of record NC_069483.1, read on the forward strand.
TTCCTTTTTATTGTTAATCCATCTGCTTTGTGTACCAAACCTTAACTTCTGTTCTAATACTGTAAGTGGTGCGGGGGGTGGAAAAAAGGGGATGGTGTATGTGGTTGGTTTGGATGTTCGTTGCTTGGGGGGTGTCGTGGCGGGGAGCCTTTTGCAGGTTTTTCGGGGGGGGTGCGCTGCCCTTCCTTTGATCCTGGGTACGCTTTCCTTTTTCATTTCCCCCCTTTTCTTTTTCGTTTTTGAACTCTTTTTTTTTTTTTGTCTTCCTTTCGTCCTGTGTTCTGTTCGTTCGAGGTACCACTCCGGAACCCCTGTTGCCCTCAGCCGGCTTTTCCCCTGCGGATCTGGTTGGGTTGTTTTTCCCCTTAAAAAATTATTTGAGAGGCCGATTTTTTTCTTTGTTAACCCACCCAATTCTCCAAAAATTTTGCCACCTGGGTCATGTCCCCCCGCCTTCCCCTTCATTGTCTTCAACGCTTTTTTCCCTCCTGCTTTCTTTCATCAAAATTTTTCCCCCCTTTGCTTCGCTAGCCATAGACAAACAGGGATTCCCCCTTTCCCCCTTCCCCTGTGACTCCCATTGCTCCCTGATGTGTTTTAGTTCCTTCCCGGGGGTGTTCCTTCCTTCAGTCCTTCCCTTCGTTATGGCCCCTTGCTTTGGGTTTACCTTTCCGTCACCTGCCCGGGCCCCACAGGTATTGGAAAGGCCCTTGCACATGCCCTATTCATAAATGTTTTCCCAAAACCTCTCTTTCTGTCCTGTGGTGCTCCGTCTTTTTTTTGGCCCATGGGGGTTTAAAGGGACCTCTGCAACAGTTTATTTTCCCATGCTTCCTTCGGCCCTTTTTGTCTGTTTTTCGATGTAGCCATTCCCGATGCATTTTGTAATATCTTTGTCTCTGTCTGTTTCAGATGTCTCAGCCCCTTTTTAAATCTCTCTTTTGATTTCTGCTGCTGGGTGGCTTCCCCCTTCTCCCTTTCTGCGCTAACCTCTTTCCATTTTCCTTTCCAGTCATTAGTCCCCTTTCCCCCAGTCTTCCCCCCTTTTTTTGGAGTCTACCCCCATTCCTCCCTCTCAGATTCGTCCTTTGGGGAGCCCCCCTTGTCCTCATCCTGGGGGGGGAGGGGAATAGTGGTTGGGAAGGGGATGGATGGTTGTGGGGGGGGGGAGGTTTTTTGGGGGGCAGAGATGTTGGGGGAGGGAGTTAATGGTTTGGGGGAGAGGGGGGAGGAGGTTATGGGGGGGGGGGAGGATGGTTATTGGAGGGAGGGGGTTGTTGGGGGGGGGTTTTAGAGGGTTTTTGGGGGGGGTTTTGGGGGTTTGGGGGGGGGATAGGTGGCTAAGGGAGGTGGTTGGGGAAAGGAGTGTTATGTTTGTTCAAGGTTTGTTCAAGTGGCGGAGGGGTGTGGTGTGTGTGTGTGTTGTGTGTGTGTGTGTGTGTGTGTGTATTATGTTGTGGTGTGTGTGTGTTTGGGTGTCTACCTTGTGGGTGTGTGTTGGTGTGAGGGAGGGGGGGTTGGGGGGTGTGGTTGAAAGTCGTCTTTGTGGGCACAAATTTTATCTCATTTATCTTTCCCAATTAATCTACTTCTCCATTATTGCCCTTCTGGGATTTACGTTAATTGTTGCTGGTTTAATATCATTTTCCTGTTCACATTGGAGAAAAGGACTTCTAGTTTCCCTAAGTATTCTTACTGCTAATAACTACGGTAGTAACACTGCCTGTGTGCGTGTGTCCCTGTGTGTGTGTGTGTGTGAGTGTGTGTGTGGTGTGTGTTGTGTGTGTGTGTGTGTGTGTGTGTGTGTGTGGTGTGTGAGAGTCTTGTGCGGTGTAGTTACTGCCGCAACTTCTTGTGCCCTGGAACAACTTCTGGACCTACCCTAGCACCGTTTTTACAATGTTGCCCTTAAAGCTTGTCCCACCTACTTCCACACTGGGTCAACACATATTCTCTATGCCCTATGAATTTTAATCTAAATTCTGGTAATAACTTGCAGGAGGATGACCAGTACAAACAGTATACAAGGCCAGCGGCCGTCAACAGCAAACACAACTAGGCGAAAAACTTGCGGTGACAGTTGCCAGCTGGATGACGTAGTCGTACGTAGGCCTTAAATTCTATTTTGAGTCCTTCACCGGGGATGATTATACCCATATATCCGTTTCCCTCATTCACCTTCACTGATGATAGTATACACTTCACATTATATACATTCAATTCTATGTTATGGCACACATTGTCGTGACGTCACTTCATCAGGCTACCGTACAAGTGGCAACAGCGCTAGACCCCAACGGTTTTGCGCTTTGAATATTATGAATTCAGCTTTTCCTCTCACTTTCTTACTAATAACTTTAATTATCACTGTAGTATTTTTTTCACTGACGTTTCCCTACACTGTTACTTCTAGGGGTATTAGCGTCTTTTCAACCTAAGGTTTCTCGGAGCCTTGTTACCCGTCTTACCCACGGACCCACGTGTGTGTGTGTGTGGGGTGTGTGTGTGTGTGGTGTGTGTGTGTGTGTTGTTGAGTGTGTGTGGGGGTGGGGTGTTTTTGTGTGTTTTTGGGGTGTGTGTGTGTACCCCACCTAATTGTGGTTGCAGGAGTCGAGACTCAGCTCCTGGCCCCGATTCTTCACTGATCGCTACTAGGTCCTCTCTCCTCTGCTTCCTGAGCTGTGTCATACCTTTTCTTAAAACTATGTATGGTTCCTGCCTCCACTACTTCACTTGCTGGCTTTTCCCATTTCCCTGACAACTCTATGACTGAAGAAATACTTCCTAAAGTCCCTGTGACTCGTCTGAGTCTTCAGCTTCCAGTTGTGACCCCTTGTCCCTGTGTCCCCTCTCTGGAACATCCTATTCTGTCCACCTTGTCTATTCCCGCAGTATCTTTATGGTCGTTATCATGTCTCCCCGGGAAACTTCTGTCCTCCAGTGTCGTCATTTCCGATTTCCCTCAACCTTTCCTCGACGACATTCCCTGAGCTCTGGACTACCCTTTGGGTTGCAAACCTTTGTACTTTCTCTAACTTTTTGACTTGCTTGACCAGGTGTGGGTTCCAGCTGGTGCGCATACCCAGTATGGGCCTAAATACACGTGTACAGTGTCTTGAACGATTCCTATTAAGGTATCGGAACGCTATTCTCAGGTTTGCCAGGCGCCCGTATGCTGCAGCAGTTATTGGTTGTGTGTGCCTAAGATGATGTGCTCGGTGTTATGGCCCACCCCAAGGTCTTTCTCCCTGAGTGAGGCCCTGTATCTTTGTCCACCTAGCCCATACTCTGTCTGCGGTCTTCTTTGCCCTCCCCCAAACTTTTTGACTTTGCATTTGGGCTGGATTGAATTCGAGAAGCCAGTTACTGGACCACATTCCACTGTCCAGGTCTCTTTGCAGTCCTGCCTCATCCTCATCCCATTTAATTCTTCTCATCAACTTCACATCATCTGCGAACAGGGACACTTCGGAGTCTATTCCTTCCGTCATGTCGTTCACATATATCAAAAATAGCACTGGCCAAAAACTGACCCCTGTGGGGGCCCCGCTCGTCACAGGCGCCACTGTGATACCTCTTCACGTCCCTGAATCGTTGCTGCCTCCATGTCAGGTATTCCCTGACCATTGCAGTGCAATCCCTGTTCATGCGCCTGATCCTCCAGCTTCTGCACTAATCTCTTGTGGGGAAACTGTGTCAAAGGCCTTCCTTCAGTCTAGGAAAACGCAATTACCCACCCATCTCTCTCGTGTCTTACTTCTGTTACCTTGTCATAAAACTCCAGGAGGTTTGTGATACACGATTTGCCTTCCATGAACCCATGCTGGTTTTCATTTATAATTTTTGTTCCTTTCCAGGTGTTCGACCACTCTCCTCCTGATAATCTTCTCCATGACTTTGCACACAATACATGTCAAGTCACAGGTCCTGTAGTTTAGCGCCTCGTTTCTGTTTCCTTCTTAAATATGGGGACTACATTTGCTGTCTTCCATTTCTCAGGTAATTGCCCAGTTTTAGGATGTGTTGAAGATTGTGGTTAGAGCACGCACGCATCTCTGCTCCTTCTCTAAGGACCATGGGAGATGTTGTCCGGTCCCATCGCCTTGAGGTGTCAAGGTCACTTGAGCTTCTTCGCCTCCCCCTCGGTTGTTCGTATGTCATTCACACTTGTTGGTATGTCCCTTCTTGATGTTCCCTTCTGTGCTGTCTTCCCACAGCCCTTCCTGTCTCTACTGTAAAAAAAAAATTTCCTTAAATCTCTGTTCACTCCTCACATAAACCCCCTGATCATTTCTGTGAGTTCTCCCCCTTCTGTCCTTAATCTGATCACCTGGTCTTTTGACTTTTGTCTTCCTCCTGATGTGGCTAAAACAACAGTTTCGGGTCGTCTTGATTTTTCGATGCTATGTCATTTTCATACTGTCGCTGGGCCTCCCTCCTTTTCCTGTTTCGTACTCATTCCTTTGGGTCTGCGAATGATCTCCCTATTTTCGTTTTGTTCTCGCCTTCTGTACTTTTTCCATTCTCTATTGCACTTTGTTTTGCCCCCTAACACCGTCGGGTAAAAACCCGGGGCTCGTTCTGGTCTTCCCACTGTTACTGTTGCCCTTGGGAATAAACCTTCCCACTGCCTCCTTGCATTTTGTTGTTACATATTCCATCATTTCATTACATGGTTTTCCTGCCAGTTCTCTGTCCCCCCTGGACTCCCGCAGGAAGTTCTTCAACCCTATGTAGTCCCCTCTTTTATAGTCGGCTTTTTTCCCCTTCAATTCCTGTTTTCTCTCCACTGCAGCTCTACTTAGTATTCAAAGCACAGAACCACGTGTCGCTAGCTCATAGGGGACTCTCATACTTGAAAGTCCTCAATGTCTGAGCTGCCAGGGTGAACACAAGATCCAAACTTGCTGGTTCATCTCCCCTCTCACTTGGTAGTGTCCTTAACATGTTGGTGCTAAGGACCCCTACCAGAGTGAGAGGGGAGTGTGTTTTGTGTGTGTGTGTGTGTGTGTGTGTTTTGTGTGTGTGTGGTGTGTGTGTGTGTGTGTGGTGGGTGTGTGTGTGTGTGTGTGTGTGTGTGTGTGTGTTGTGTGTTGTGTGTGAGTGTGTGTGTGTGTGTGTGTGTGTGTGTGTGTGTGTGGGTGTGTGGTGTGTTGTGTGGGTGTGGTGGGTGTGTGTGTGTGTGTTTTGTGTGTGTGTGTGTGTGTGTGTGGGGTGAGTGTGTGTGTGTGTGTGTGTGTGAGTGTTTTACTTATTTGTGGTTGCAAGGGTCGGGTCACAGCTCCTGGCTCCACCAGTCATTTACAGGAATTTCATAGCTTTAAAGGAAGTATCATACCTGATCATAAAGCATTGTATGAAATCTGTTTTCACCACTTTCTTATCCACATACTATATATATTTTATATATATTATATATATATATTTTTATTATATATATATATATATAAAATATTATATATATAATATATATTATATATATATATTATATACTATATATATTATATATATATCTTAAATTTATATACTGACAAAAATTTGTTCTTAGAAATTCCAAGGTTAATATGAACGCCCTTTTTAAAAATTTGTAATCATAATTAAGGTTTTTATAATTACGTGTAACTATTGTTGTTAATTTTACTTAAATTTTCATTAACCTTTTCATATCCCTTCATCTCCCACTCTTTACTCCCTCTCTCTTCCCACTCTTGATCCCTCTCTCTTCCCACTCCCTTTACTCCCTCTCTCTTCCCACTCTTGACTCCCCTCTCTTCCCACTCTTGACTCCTCTCTCTTCCCACTCTTGACTCCCCCTCTCTTCCCACTCTTGACTCCTCTCTCTTCCCACTCTTGACTCCCTCTCTCTTCCCCCTCTTGACTCCCTCTCTCTTCCCACTCTTGACTCCCCTCCCCTTCCCACTCTTGACTCCCTCTCTCTTCCCACTCTTGACTCCCTCTCTCTTCCCACTCTTGACTCCCTCTCTCTTCCCCCTCATGATCCCTCTCTCTTCCCCCTCTTGACTCCCTCTCTCTTCCCACTCTTGACTCCCTTCTCTTCCCACTCTTGACTCCCTCTCTCTTCCCACTCTTGACTCCCTCTCTCTTCCCACTCTGACTCCCTCTCTCTTTTCCCCCTCTTGACTCCCCCTCTCTTCCCACTCTGACTCCCTCTCTCTTCCCACTCTTGACTCCCTCTCTCTTCCCACTCTTGACTCCCTCTCTCTTCCCACTCTTGACTCCCTCTCTCTTCCCCCCTCTTTACTCCCTCTCCTCTTCCCACTCTTGACTCTCTCTCTCTTCCCACTCTTGACTCCCTCTCTCACTTCCCCTCTTGACTCCTTCTCTCTCTTCCCCCTCTTGACTCCCTCTCTCTTCCCACTCTTGACTCCCCTCTCTTCCCACTCTTGACTCCCTCTCTCTTCCCACTCTGACTCCCTCTCTTCCCACTCTTGACTCCCTCTCTCTTCCACTCTTGACTCCCTCTCTCTTCCCACTCTGACTCCCTCTCTCTTCCCCTTTTTGACTCCCTCTCTCTTCCCACTCTTGACTCCCTCTCTCTTCCCACTCTTGACTCCCTCTCTCTCCCACTCTTTACTCCCCCTCTCTTCCCACTCTTGACTCCCTCTCTCTTCCCACTCTTGACTCCCCTCCCCCTCTCTTCCCCCTCTTTACTCCCTCTCTCTTCCCACTCTTGACTCCCTCTCTCTTCCCACTCTTCACTCCCTCTCTCTTCCCACTCTTGACTCCCTACTTCTTTCCCCCTCTTGACTCCCTCTCTCTTTCCCACTCTTTACTCCCTCTCTCTTCCCACTCTTGATCCCTCTCTCTTTCCACTCTTGACTCCCTCTCCCCTTCCACTCTTGACTCCCTCTCTCTCTTCCCACTCTTGACTCCCTCTCTCTTCCCACTCTTGACTCCCTCTCTCTTTTCCCCCTCTTGACTCCCCCTCTCTCTTCCCACTCATGACTCCCTCTCTCTTCCCACTCTTGACTCCCTCTCTCTTCCCACTCTTGACTCCCTCTCTCTTCCACTCTTGACTCCCTCTCCCTTTCCCACTCTTTACTCCCTCCTCTTTCCCACTCTTGACTCCCTCTCTCTTCCCACTCTTGACTCCCTCTCTCTTCCCACTCTCGCTCCCTCTCTCTTCCCATCTTGACTCCCTCTCTCTTCCACTCTCGCTCCCTCTCTCTTCCCACTCTTGACCCCTCTCTCTTCCCACTCTTGACTCCCCCTCTCTTCCCACTCTTCACTCCCCTCTCCTTCCCACTCTTGACTCCCTCTCTTTCCCACTCTTGATCCCTCTCTTCTTCCCACTCTTGACTCCTCTCTTTCCCCCTCTTGACTCCCTCTCTCTTCCCACTCTTCACTCCCTTCTTCCCACTCTTGACTCCCCCTCTCTTCCCACTCTTGACTCCCTCTCTCTTCCCACTCTTGACTCCCTCTCTCTTCCCACTCTTGACTCCCTCTCTCTCTTCCCACTCTTGACTCCCTCTCTCTTCCCACTCTTGACTCCCTCTCTCTCTTCCCACTCTTGAATCCCTCTTCTTCCCACTCTTTACTCCCTCTCTCTTCCCACTCTTTACTCCCTCTCTCTCTTCCCCCTCATGATCCCCTCTTCCCAAATCTTGACCTCTCTCTTCCCACTTTTTGACTCCCTCTCTCTTCCACTCTTGACTCCCTCTCTCTCCCACTCTTGACTCCCTTTCTTCCCACTCTTGACTCCCTCTCTCTTCCCACTCTTGACTCCCTCTCTCTTCCCTCTCTCTCCTCTTCTTCCCACTCTTGACTCCCTCTCTCTTTCCCCCTCTCGTCTCCCTCTCTTTCCCACTCTTGACTCCTCTCTTTTTCCCACTTTGACTCCCTCTCTCCCCACTCTTCTCCCTCTCCTTCCCACTCTTACTCCCTCTCTCTTCCACTCTTGACTCCCTCTCTCTCCCACTCTTGACTCCCTCCTCTTCCCACTCTTGACTCCTCTCTCTTCCCACTCTTACTCCCTCTCTCTTTCCCACTCTTGACTCCCTCTCTCTTCCCACTCTTGACTCCCTCCCCTCTTCCCACTCTTCACTCCCTCTCTCTTCCCCCCTCTTGACTCCCTCTCTCTTCCCCACTCTTACTCCCTCTCTCCCCCCACTCTTACTCCCTCTCTCTTCCCACTCTTGACTCCCTCTCTCTTCTCACTCTTGACTCCCTCTCTCTTCCCACTCTTGACTCTCCTCTCTCTTTCCCCCTCTTGACTCCCTCTCTCCTTCCACTCTTGACTCCTCTCTCTCTTCCCATCTTGACTCCCTCTCTCTTCCCACTCTTGACTCCCTCTTTTCTTCCCACTCTTGACTCCTCTCTCTTCCCACTCTTGACTCCCTCTCTTTTTCCCACTCTTGGCTCCCTCTCTCTTTCCCAAATCTTGACTCCCTCTCTCTTCCCACTCTTGACTCCCTCTCTCTCTTCCCACTCTTGGCTCCCTCTCTCTTCCCAACTTGCTCCCCTCTTTCCACTCTTGCTCCTCTCTCTTTTTTCCCCTCTTGACTCCCTCTCTCTCTTCCCACTCTTGACTCCCTCTCTCTCTTCCTCTTTCCCTTGACTCCTCTCCTCTTCCCACTCTTGACTCCCTCTCTTTTCTCACTCTTGACTCCCCTCTTCTCTTCCCACTCTTGACTCCCTCTCTCTTCCCACTCTTGACTCCTCTCTCTTCCCACTCTTTACTCCCTCTTCTTCCCCTCTTTCTCCCTTCTCTTTCCCCTTGACCCCCCTCTCTCTTCCCACTCTTGACTCCCCTCTCTTCCCACTCTTGACTCCCTCTCTCTTCCCACTCTTGACTCCCTCTCTCTTCCACTCTTGCTCCCTCTTCTTCCCACTCTTGACTCTCCTCTCTTCCTACTCTTGCTCCCTCTCTCTTCTCCCCTCTTGACTCACTCTCTCTTCCCCCTCTTGACTCCCTCTCTCTTCCACTCTTGACTCCCTCTCCTTCCCACTCTTGACTCCCTCTCTCTTCCACTCTTTACTCCCTCTCTCTTCCAAATTTGACCCTTCCCCTTCCACTCTTGACTCCCCTTCTTCCCTCTTGACTCCCTCTCTCTTCCCACTCTTGACTCCCTCTCTCTTCCCACTCTTGACTCCCTCTCTCTTCCACTCTTGACTCCCTCTTCTCTTCCCCCTCTTTACTCCCTCTCTCTTTCCCCCTCTGACTCCCTCTCTCTCTTCCCACTCTTGATCCCTCTCTCTTTCCCCCTCTTGACTCCCTCTCTCTTCCCACTCTTTACTCCCCCTCTCTTCCACTCTTGACTCCCTCTCTCTTCCCCCTCTTGACTCCCTTCTTTCCCACTCTTGACTCCCTCTCTCTCTTCCCACTCTGGACTCCCTCTCTTCCCCCCACTCTTGACTCCTTCTCTTCCACTTTGTTCCCCTCTCCCACTCTTGACTCCCTCTCTCTCTTCCCACTCTGACTCCCTCTCTCTCTCCCACTCTTGACTCCCTCTCTCTTCCCACTCTTGACTCCCTTTTCTTCCCACTCTTCACTCCCTCTCCTTCCCACTCTTACTTTTCTCTCTTCCCACTCTTCACTCCCTCTCTCTTCCAATCTTACTCCCTCTCTCTTCCCACTCACACTCCCTCTCTCTCTTTCCCACTCTTCACTCCCTCTCTTTCCCACTCTTCCTCCCTCTCTCCTTCCACTCTTACTCCCTCTCTCTTCCACTTCACTCCCCCTCTCTTCCACTCTTCACTCCCTCTCTCTCTTCCACTCTTGACTCCCTCTCTCGTCCCACTCTTGACTCCCTCTCTCTTTCCACTCTTCACTCCCTCTCTCTTCTTCCCACTCTTCATCCCTCTCTCTCTTCCCACTCTTTCACTCCCTCTCTCTTCCCAATTTTTTTTTCCCCGGTTTTCATATCCCTCTTTTTCCTATTTTAATTCCTTCTTTCAACTGACTTCTCTCGTCATTTGAAAATCCCTTCCTCTTCCATTTGACAATTTCCTTTCTTACTCCCACCCCCATCCTCCTTTCTTCCCAAATCGTCTATCCTTCCATAAAACGTTTTTCTCTTTCTCTACTCTGTCCATCCAGTGAGGGGGGCAGCAACGGAATGGATCTCAAGTTTACGTACTTTACCGTTTAAAAATCCCCTTCAACCCTACTGTCAAGCAAGTGCGTTACCAATCGTAACTTCCCGCTGCCTTTTTCAGTTTTCAATGGTCTCATTGTTTGGAGTCAAATTTTTACCCAATATTCACTTTTTCCATCCAACACCCTCCCTTCACCTTATATCCCTTACCCTCATGTTGAACGTCTCTTGCTTTTTTCATCAAATGACTTCCTCATTCCCCAGCTGAATGCTCTCAGTGGTGATGAGAGCTTCCTGCATTCTTTTCTCTTGGGTTTGTCAGGTCGTCGTCTATGCATGTATTCTGGGTGGATTTATGGGTCATGTGCATTCCTAAACATGGACCCCTCACGCTTCTTGGGTCACTTGCCCCTGTTCTTCTGATCCTTTCCTTAACCACTTACGTCTACCTATGGTAATCTTGAGAACGTGCGTAAGCCTGCATTCCCAGTCTTGGTTTTGCTAAGACCTTCCACACCTGAATTCCTCATGTCAGTTTCTTCACACTACTTTATTCCCAGTGACTTGCACTTTTTCTG
>NC_069483.1:7040745-7055745 GCF_026875155.1 Cherax quadricarinatus
GACTCCCTCTCTTTTCCCACTCTTGACTCCCTCTCTCTTCCCACTCTTGACTCCCTCTCTTTTCCCCACTCTTGACTCCCTCTCTCTTCCCACTCTTGACTCCCTCTCTCTTCCAACTCTTGAACTCCCTCTCTCTTCCACTCTTGACCCCCTCTCTCTTCCCACTCTTGACTCCCTCTCTCTTCCTACTCTTGACTCCCTCTCTCTTCCCACTCTTGACTCCCTCTCTCTCTTCCCACTCTTGACTCCCTCTCTCTTCCCACTCTTGACTCCCTCTCTCTTCCACTCTTGACTCCCTCTCTCTTCCCACTCTTGACTCCCTCTCTCTTCCCACTCTTGACCCCCTTCTTTTCCCACTCTTGACTCCCTCTCTCTTCCACTCTTGACTCCCTCTATTTTCCCCACTCTTGACTCCCTCTTCTTCCCACTCTTGACTCCCTCTCTCTTCCAACTCTTGAACTCCCTCTCTCTTCCCACTCTTGACTCCCTCTCTCTTCCCACTCTTGACTCCCTCTCTCTTCCCACTCTTGACTCCCTCTCTCTTCCCACTCTTGACTCCTCTCTCTTCCCATCTTGACTCCCTCTCTCTTCCCACTCTTGACTCCCTCTCTCTTCCCACTCTTGACTCCCTCTCTCTTCCCACTCTTGACTCCCTCTCTCTTCCAACTCTTGACTCCCTCTCTCTTCCCACTCTTGACTCCCTCTCTCTTCCACTCTTGACTCCCTCTCTTCCCACTCTTGACTCCTCTCTTCCCACTCTTGACTCCCTCCTCTCTTCCCACTCTTGACTCCCTCTCTCTTCCCACTCTTGACTCCCCTCTCTTTCCCACTTTTGACTCCCTCTCTTCCCATCTTGACTCCCTCTCTCTTCCCACTCTTGACCCCCTCTCTCTTCCCACTCTTGACTCCCTCTCTCTTCCCACTCTTGACTCCCTCTTTTCCCACTCTTGACTCCCTCTCTCTTCCCCACTCTTGACTCCCTCTCTCTTCCCACTCTTGACTCCCTCTCTCTTCCCACTCTTGACTCCCTCTCTCTTCCCACTCTTGACTCCCTCTCTCTTCCCACTCTTGACTCCCTCTCTCTTCCCACTCTTGACTCCCTCTCTCTCTTCCACTCTTGACTCCCTCTCTCTTCCCACTCTTGACTCCCTCTCTCTTCCCACTCTTGACTCCCTCTCTCTTCCCACTCTTGACTCCTCTCTCTTCCCACTCTTGACTCCCTCTCTCATCCACTCTTGACTCCCTCTCTTCCCACTCTTGACTCCCTCTCTCTTCCCACTCTTGACTCCCTCTCTCTTCCCACTCTTGACTCCCTCTCTCTTCCCACTCTTGACTCCCTCTCTCTTCCCACTCTTGACTCCCTCTATCTCTTCCCACTCTTGACTCCCTCTCTTTTCCCCACTCTTGACTCCCTCTCTCTTCCCACTCTTGACTCCCTCTCTCTTCCCACTCTTGACTCCCTCTCTCTTCCCATCTTGACTCCCTCTCTTTTCCCACTCTTGACTCCCTCTCTCTTCCCACTCTTGACTCCCTCTCTCTTCCACTCTTGACTCCCTCTCTTCCCACTCTTGACTCCCTCTCTCTTCCAACTCTTGACTCCCCTCTCTTCCCACCTTTGACTCCCTCTCTTTCCCACTCTTGACTCCCTCTCTCTTCCCACTCTTGACTCCCTCTCTCTTCCCACTCTTGACTCCCTCTCTCTTCCACTCTTGACTCCCTCTCTCTTCCCACTCTTGACTCCCTCTCTCTTCCCACTCTTGACTCCCTCTCTCTTCCCACTCTTGACTCCCTCTCTCTTCCAACTCTTGACTCCCTCTCTCTTCCCACTCTTGACTCCCTCTCTCTTCCCACTCTTGACTCCCTCTCTCTTCCCACTCTTGACTCCCTCTCTCTTCCCACTCTTGACTCCCTCTCTTTTCCCACTCTTGACTCCCTCTCTCTTCCACTTTTGACCCCCTCTCTCTTCCCACTCTTGACTCCCTTCTCTTCCACTCTTGACTCCCTCTCTTTTCCCCACTCTTGACTCCCTCTCTCTTCCCACTCTTGACTCCCTCTCTCTTCCACTCTTGACTCCCTCTCTCTTCCCACCTTTGACTCCCTCTCTCTTCCCACTCTTGACTCCCTCTCTCTTCCAACTCTTGACTCCCTCTCTCTTCCCACTCTTGACTCCCTCTCTCTTCCCACTCTTGACTCCCTCTCTCTTCCCACTCTTGACCCCCTCTCTCTTCCCACTCTCGTCTCCTCTCTCTTCCCACTCTTGACTCCCTCTCTCTTCCCACTCTCGTCTCCCTCTCTCTTCCCACTCTTGACTCCCTCTCTCTTCCCACTCTCGTCTCCCTCTCTCTTCCCACTCTTGACTCCCTCTCTCTTCCCACTCTTGACTCCCTCTCTCTTCCCACTCTTGACTCCCTCTCTCTTCCCACTCTTCACTCCCTCTCTCTTCCCACTCTTCACTCCCTCTCTCTTCCCATCTTGACTCCCTCTCTCTCTTCCCACTCTTGACTCCCTCTCTCTTCCACTCTTGACTCCCTCTCTCTTCCCATCTTCACCCCCTCTCTCTTCCCACTCTTGACTCCCTCTCTCTTCCCACTCTTGACTCCCTCTCTCTTCCCACTCTTCACCCCATCTCTCTTCCCACTCTTGACTCCCTCTCTCTTCTCATCTTCACTCCCTCTCTCTTCCCACTCTTGACTCCCTCTCTCTCTTCCCACTCTAGACTCCCTCTCTCTCTTCCCACTCTTGACTCCCTCTTCTCTTCCCACTCTTGACTCTCTCTCTCTTCCCACTCTTGACTCCCTCTCTCACTTCCCACTCTTGACTCCCTCTCTCTCTTCCACTCTTGACTCCCTCTCTTTCCACTCTTGACTCCCTCTCTCTTTCCCACTCTTGACTCCCTCTCTCTTCCCACTCTTGACTCCCTCTCTCTCTTCCCACTCTTGGCTCCCTCTCTCTTTTCCCACTCTTGACTCTCTCTCTCTCTTCCCACTCTTGACTCCCTCTCTCTCTTCCCACTCTTGACTCCCTCTCTCTTCCCACACTTGACCCCCTCTCTCTCTTCCCACTCTTGGCTCCCTCTCTCTTTTCCCCACTCTTGACTCCCTCTCTCTCTTCCCACTCTTGACTCCCTCTCTCTCTTCTCATTCTTGACTCCCTCTCCCTCTTCCCACTCTTGACTCCCTCTCTCTCTTCTCACTCTTGACTCCCTCTCTCTTCCCACTCTTGACTCCCTCTCTCTTCCCACTCTCGTCTCCTCTCTTTCCCACTCTTGACTCCCTCTCTCTTCCCACTCTCGTCTCCTCTCTCTTCCCACTCTTGACTCCCTCTCTCTTCCCACTCTTGACTCCCTCTCTCTTCCCACTCTTGACTCCCTCTCTCTTCCCACTCTTCACTCCCTCTCTCTTCCCACTCTTCACTCCCTCTCTCTTCCCATCTTGACTCCTCTCTCTTTTCCCACTCTTGACTCCCTCTCTCTTCCCCTCTTGACTCCCTCTCTCTTCCCACTCTTCACTCCCTCTCTCTTCCCACTTTTGGGACTCCCTCTCTCTTCCCACTCTTGACTCCCTCTCTCTTCCCCAAACTCTTCACTCCATCTCTCTTCCCACTCTTGACCCCCTCTCTCTTCTCACTCTTCACTCCCTCTCTCTTCCCACTCTTGACTCCCTCTCTCTCTTCCCACTCTAGACTCCCTCTCTCTCTTCCCACTCTTGACTCCCTCTCTCTCTTCCCACTCTTGACTCTCTCTCTCTTCCCACTCTTGACTCCCTCTCTCACTTCCCACTCTTGACTCCCTCTCTCTCTTCCCACTCTTGACTCCCTCTCTCTTCCCACTTTTGGGACTCCCTCTCTCTTCCCACTCTTGACTCCCTCTCTCTTCCCACTCTTGACTCCCTCTCTCTCTTCCACTCTTGGCTCCCTCTCTCTTTTCCCACTCTTGACTCTCTCTCTCTCTTCCCACTCTTGACTCCCTCTCTCTCTTCCCACTCTTGACTCCCTCTCTCTTCCCCACACTTGACTCCCTCTCTCTCTTCCCACTCTTGGCTCCCTCTCTCTTTTCCCACTCTTGACTCCCTCTCTCTCTTCCCACTCTTGACTCCCTCTCTCTCTTCTCATTTTTGACTCCCTCTCCCTCTTCCCACTCTTGACTCCCTCTCTCTCTTCTCACTCTTGACTCCCTCTCTCTTCCCACTCTTGACTCCTCTCTCTTCCCACTCTTGACTCCCTCTCTCTTCCCACTCTTGACTCCCTCTCTCTTCCCACTCTTGACTCCCTCTCTCTCTTCCCACTCATGACTCCCTCTCTCTTCCCACTTTTGGGACTCCCTCTCTCTTCCCACTCTTGACTCCTCTCTCTTCCCACTCTTGACTCTCTCTCTCTTCCTACTCTTGACTCCCTCTCTCTTCCCACTCTTGACTCCGTCTCTCTTCCTACTCTTGGCTCCCTCTCTCTTCTCACTCTTGACTCGATCTCTCTCTTCCCACTCTTGACTCCCTCTCTCTTCCCACTCTTGACTCCCTCTCTCTTCCCACTCTTGACTCCCTCTCTCTCTTCCCACTCATGACTCCCTCTCTCTTCCAACTCTTGACTCCCTCTCTCTTCCCACTCTTGACTCCCTCTCTCTTCCCACTCTTGACTCCCTCTCTCTTCCCACTCTTGACTCCCTCTCTCTTCCCACTCTTGACTCCCTCTCTCTTCCCACTCTTGACTCCCTCTTTCTCTTCCCACTCTTGACTCCCTCTCTCTTTCCCACTCATGATCCCTCTCTCTCTTCCCACTCTTGAGTCCCTCTCTCTCTTCCCACTCTTGACTCCCTCTCTCTCTTCCCACTCATGACTCCCTCTCTCTTCCCACTCTTGACTCCCTCTCTCTTCCCACTCTTGACTCCCTCTCTTTTCCCACTCTTGACTCCCTCTCTCTTCCCACTCTTGACTCCCTCTCTCTTCCCACTCTTGACTCCCTCTCTCTTCCCATCTTGACTTCCTCTCTCTTCCCACTCTTGACTCCCTCCCTCTCTCTCTTCCCACTCTTGACTCCCTCTCTCTCTTCCCACTCTTGACTCCCTCTCTCTCTTCCCACTCTTGACTCCCTCTCTCTTCCCACTCTTCACTCCCTCTCGCTTCCCACTCTTCACTTTTTCTCTTTCCCACTCTTCACTCTCTCTCTCTTCAATCTTCACTCCCTCTCTCTTCCCACTCATCACTCCTCTCTCTCTTCCCACTCTTCACTCCCTCTCTCTTCCACTCTTCACCCCCTCTCTCTTCCCACTCTTCACTCCCTCTCTCTTCCAATCTTCACTCCCTCTCTCTTCCCACTCATCACTCCCTCTCTCTCTTCTCACTCTTGACTCCCTCTCTCGTCCCACTCTTGACTCCCTCTCTCTCTTCCCACTCTTCACTCCCTCTCTCTTCCCACTCTTCACTCCCTCTCTCTCTTCCCACTCTTCACTCCCTCTCTCTTCCCAATTTTTTTTTTTTTTTTTTTTTTTTTGTACACAGGGTTTGACAAGGTTAAGGATCCCTAGCTTTATTGACAAGCTATTTACAGGTTAAGGATTCCTAACTTTATTGGCAAGCTAAGAGCTGTTACCTACATCAGCTCATTTGAAAGCTTGTTTCACGCTGTCCTCGAAGTGGATCCAAGTGTGGTATTTTGACAATATTGGCCTTGTACATAACAGTAAGGCCACCCACATCCCTCCTATGTTGAAGGCTCTGCTGAAATAACAGATCTATCCAGGATGGGTCCAGGCGAGAGATGAGACGTCTTGCTCTGTTCTCTACTCTGTCAAGCAGTCGCAGATGAGAGGGGGGGGGGGCAGGCAAACCAAGAAAGTGGAGCATACTCAAGGTGTGAGCGTACTTGTACCTCGTACAGGATCTTGCAACCCCTACTGTCAAGCAGATGCGAGATACGGCGAAGTGCTGTAAGCTTCCTGGCTGCCTTGTTTGCAAGATTTACAACATGGTTCTTCTTGGTTAGTTTGGAGTCAAATTTCACCCCAAGGATATCAACTTCTTCTCCAGGTGCCAACACCCTCCCATTCATCCTTACTACTGCACCAGCATTACCATCATGGTGCCTAGAAACGATCATCATTTGCGTTTTCTCAGGTGCAAATGTTACTTGCCATCTATTTCCCCAAGCTGATATAGCTCTCAGCTGGTGATTGATGTAGCTTAGAGCAGCTGGCATTTCTTCTCTTGGATAAGTGAATGTCAGTGTACAGTCGTATGCATATGCATGTGATTCTGGGATGAGATGAAGAAGGTCATTGAAGTAGACATTCCATAACAATGGACCCAGCACGCTTCCTTGTGGATCACTTGCCCCAATAGGATGTCTTGCTGATTCCGTTCCATTGAGAACTACACTTAGAGATCTACCATGAAGGTAATCACTGAGGAGACGTAGCGTAGAGCCTGCAATTCCCAGTGCTTGAAGTTTTGCTAAGAGGCCCTGGTGCCACACCCGGTCGAAAGCGCCAGCAATGTCCAGTGCTACTACACAGCTGACTTTGGATTCATCCAGTGACTGGTGCCACTTAGTGGAGAGGTTTAACAATAGATCAGCAGCAGAGTAACCTTTCCTGAAGCCATATTGACGATCACAAAGTAGTGAGTGGTAGTCAAAAAACTCTGTCATTTGTCTTGAGATTATTGTCTCAAGGATCTTACTAGTGATTGACAGGAGTGACACTGGTCTGTAGTTGCTGATTTCTGCTCTGCTCTTCTTTTTGTGAACAGGGACTACATTTGCCTCTTTCCATAGAGAGGGCCATTTACACTGTACTAGGCAGTGCTGAAAGATGCGAGTTAGAGGTGCTGCTAGCTGGTCTGCACATCTCAACAATCTTGGGCTCAACTTGTCTGGGCCCACAGCCTTTTCTTGGTCAAGCGATTTAAGAAGGAAATGCACCTCCTCCTGCCTTATAGTCACCACTGACAGTTTTGATACAGTTCTTGCAGCTAGCCAAGGAGGGTCCCTTGCTGGATCAGCAACTTGCATTTTGGTAGCAAAGTGTTCAGCAAAGAGGTCCGCCTTCTCTTGACTACTAGTAGAGGTGGTCCCATCCTGTCGATTTAGAGGTGGAATAAGTTCATCAGGCATTTAACCTTGTCTGTCCTTGACCAGGGACCACCAGGTTTTGGAGCCTACCCTACCTGATGCTAGATTTCTTTTAGTGTCCACCTCCATTTAGCAATGGCCCACTTTTGAACATCACCCATATCCCTCTCTCTTCCCACTCTTAACTCCCTCTCTCTCTTCCCACTCTTCACTCCCTCTCTCTTCCCACTCTTGACTCTCTCTCTCTCTTCCCACTCTTCACTCCCTCTCTCTTCCCAGTCAACTAACTCACGAGAGACATACAATTCGTTTCTTTGTTTACATTGGTTTGTGGGGGATGATGTGAAGCTTTGAGGTTATACACACACACACACACACACACACTCACACACACACACACACACACACACACATACACATACACAACTGTGACCTAGTAGAGGCCGGTGAAGAGGGAGCCAGGAGCTGTGAATCGACCCCTCCAACCACATCTAGGTGAGTACACACACTCACACACAACGTGTCCACATATCACATACACACACACGTGTTCTCATAACACAAGCAAGTGTCCTTTTAACACAGACACGTGAAATTGTAAGTGTATTACTTTTCCTAGTACAATAACAATAACAACAACAACAACTACTACTACTACTACTACCACCACTACTGCGACAAATAATAATAATAACGATGTCAACTTGACACCTGACTGTGATGGATTACTCAACACGCCAAACTATATATATTATGTATATATATAAAATATATATTTTAAAAATAAAAAATAAAATATAATATATAAAATATAATATCAATTAAATTAATTATAATAAAATTTTAATTAATATAATAAAAAATTATTTAATTAAAAATTTTATGTAAAAGGTTTCAAATAAAGGAAAGGAAAACCCGGGGGCCACTTAGTTCAGCGGGGTTTGCAACACACGGTTTTAAATTAAGTGTGGAATTTAGCCCGTTTAAATTAAAAGAAATGGACTGTAAAACCCAAAATTTTACAAGAAATTTTAAAAGGAAAGGGGGAAAGCCCGGTTGTCACTTATGGGCTTATTTGGGGGTTTGATAAGAAACACCTGCAGTTATAAGATTCGACTTCGCCCTCAACGCTACCCTAGTATACTGGAAAGCGTTAGGAACAAAATAACCAACTACTGCACATAGTATACATACCAACATGTACATAGGAAACAGATAAAATCGACAGTTAAAGGAAATTCTCACTAAACATCCTCTAGTGCAGGTCACTTTACTGAGTAGCTTTTCCAGTGGAAAAGCGTTGTTCCACACGGTGAGGTTCCGCCTCGATTCCCGCGAAGGGTGAAACATCGGAAGTGTTTCCTGCAACCGTGTCTAAGTTACCCATCAATATAAAGTACCTGGGTAGTTAGTCGAACTGGTGTGGGTCAGCATCACTGGACACTGACCTAAATTCCTCCACTGCATAACAAGCGCTTTCTACCATTACATTCGAAATCCAGGTATTAAGGTCTCAGTCTCATAACCCAGACTTTATCAGGAAAGGATTAATCTGTGGTTTAGTGTATAAGCACTCAGGTCTCATACCCAGACTTTTACAGGGTAAGGTATTAATCGGTGTAGTGTATTTTAAGACTCAAGGTCTCATACCCAGACTTTAATCAGGAAGTATTGTTAAGTCGTGTGGTGTAGTGTATTTAATGACTCAAGTTCTCCAAACCCAGACATTTTCAGGAAGTTATTTAATCGTGTGGTTTAGTGGTATTTAAAGGACTCAAGGTCTCATAACCCAGACTTTTATCAGGAAAGGTATTTTAATCGTGTGGTTTAGTGGTATTTAAAGGACTCAAGGTCTCATAACCCAGACTTTTATCAGGGAAGGTATTTTAATCGTGTGGTTTAGTGTCGCTTTTATTGCATAAAACTCAAACGCATCATAGAATGGCTTTCATTTACGTGAGTTTAGAGAAGTCCAGGAGCTGTACTTAATCTCACAACCTAATAGGTATGACACACGCTTACAGTTTAAGGAAGGCATTAACCATGTTGTACTTGGGAGCGTACCTAACACCACCTAATACCCAGGTACCTAATATCCAGGACAATACCAGGTATCTAATACCCAGGTACCTAATACTCCAGGTACCTAATACCCTGTACTAATTACCCAGGTACCTAAACCCAGTATCTAACCCAGGTACCTAATACCCAGGTACATAATACCCAGGTACCTAATCCCAGGTACCATACCCAGGTACCTAATACCCAGGTACTAATACCCATACCTAAACCCAGGTACCTAATGACCAGTACCTAATCCCAGTACTAATACCCAGGACCTAAACCAAAACCTATTTACCGTTGGTGAACAGGAACAGGTGTAAAGAAACATATGCAAAGTCCTTCACCCGTCCCAGAAATGAGCCCAGTTACTTCAGTTTGACCACAAGGTTACTATACACACAGACCACACTCCACACGCAAGCCGTACCCAATCACGACTAACAGGTAAATGCTAAACTACCAGTTAAAGATACCTAAAAAAGATATTCCTAACTTACCCAAATTAAATTCCACAGAGACATAATGTAAGTCCGGTGAGTGTGTTAGTGTGTGAATGGTGTGTGTTTGGGGTACTCACCTATTTGTACTCACCTATTTAGTGTTGTGAGGTCGAGTCCAGCTCCTGGCCCCGCCTCCACCGTTGCTACAGACCCATCTCTCCCGCTCCCTTTCAACCCCGCTAACGGAGGTTGTAAGCATTTCAACATCCACTGCCTAAACTTACTGAGAAATAGCTCCTACTTCTCTCTGACTCATTGGTTCTACTATCCAAGTGGAACACTCTTCGAAGTCCCACTACCCTACTGGTTTTGTAGTTTTTAGTACCATTGTCCTAACTTTGATTAGACTTGCTGTGAAGGAGATAGTTGGTGTGTAATGTGTGTAATAGTTATTTGTTCAGGACATGTGTAAAGTTGTGTGTGTGTGTGTGTGTGGTGTGTGTGTGTGTGTGTGTGTGTGTGTGTGTGGTGTGTGTGTGTGTGTTTTTGTGTGATGTTGTGTGTAGTGATGTGGGTGTGGTGTGGTGTGTGGTGTGGTGCGTGATGTGTGTGTGTGTGTGTGTGTGTGTGTGTGTGTGTGTGTGTGTGTGTGTGTGTGTGTGTGTGTGTGTGTGTTGTGTGTGTGTGTGTGTGTGTGTGTGTGTGTGTGTGTGTGTGGTGTGTGTGTGGTGTGTGTGTGTGCCTGTGTGTGTGTCCTGTGTGGTTGTGTGAGGTGTGTGTGTGTGTGTGTGTTGTGTGATGTTCATGTTGTGTGTGTCGTGTGTGTGTGTGATGTGGTGTGTGTGTGTGTGTGTGTGTGTGTGTGTGTGTGTGTGTGTGTGGTGTGTGTGTGTGGTGTGGTGTTGTGTGTGTGTGTGTGGTGTGTGTGGTGTGTTGTGTGTGTGGTGTGTGTGGTGTGTGTGTGGCCTGTGTGCTGTGTGTGTGTGTAGTGATGTGTGTGTGTATGTGTGTGTGCTGTGTGTGTGGTGTGTGTGTTGTGTGTGGTGTGTGTGTGTTGGTGTGTGTGTGTGTGTGTGTGTGTGTGTGTGTGTGTGTGGACCTGCCCTCCTCTCCCAGTATCGACTTCCTCTTTCTATTGTTCTCTTATAGACTTTTACTAATAAAATATCACCCCAAGTCTCGAAATTTACTCCGAATATTTTAGCTTTAAAAACTTTTTATCCCCTTTGTATTTTTGGAAAGTTCCGCGTTGCCTTTTAAGTGTATTACAATTTATTTGTAACTCTGCCAGAGAATATTCAATGAGATTACCCAGGCTCTCTTACGAGAGTTTATCTCAAATATGAACATTTTCTCGTGTACAGACATCCTCTTGGTTGCTTTTCCTCAATATTCCTGCAATAAATGCAACAAATAAGGTTTCTTGTAGCAACTGTGTGTTCGTGATATTGTGGTCTGTACTTGGAGATTATTGTTTTCGAGGATTTTATTGAGGTCTGTGCTGGGGGACCGTACTTGTTCGTTATTTTGTAGTGGCCAATGCTGTTGGGTTAGTATTGTTTGGTGCTATGTTGGACACAAGTGCAACTAATGTAACATTTTATTGTGGCAACGTTTTGCTCTCCAGGAGCATGGTCGAAGCTCCTGGAGAGCGAAACGTTCCAACAGTAAAATGTCTCATTAGTTGCACTTGCGTCCTTTTACCAAACATATTATCGGTAATTTTACCAACATTATTATACCCTATATCCCGATGATCACTCTAATATATCACGTTTTCTAACTTCAAAGAATAATTTAGTCTGACCCCCAGCATTCTTGACTGATAAATTGACACAAAGCATGTACGCCCTGAGTACTCTTTCAACTTCACACATTAGGCCACGAATATATCTAAATGAATCTCACACTTGCAGAGCGCTTGTTCAGTTGATTCTTGCCTGATTCTATTGCTTTTCACTCTTACACCAGTAGCCAGTAGCTTGTTACATTCAGCTATAAATTTGTTTGCAAGAAAAATTTTTTGCATATGTACAAAGGAGGATGACAAAGATGATCCCATGTATCAGAAATCTTCCCTATGAGGATAGACTGAGGGCCCTGAATCTGCACTCTCTAGAAAGGCGTAGAATTAGGGGGGATATGATCGAGGTGTATAAATGGAAAACAGGAATAAATAAAGGGGATGTAAATAGTGTGCTGAAAATTTCCAGCCAAGACAGGACTCGCAGCAATGGTTTCAAGTTGGAAAAATTCAGATTCAGAAAGGATATAGGAAAGCACTGGTTTGGTAATAGAGTTGTGGATGAGTGGAACAAATTCCCGAGTACAGTTATTGAGGCTAAAACGTTGTGTGGTTTTAAGAATAGGTTAGATAAATACATGAGTGGGTGTGGGTGGGTGTGAGTTGGACCTGACTAGCATGTGCTGCTGGGTCTGGTACAGTGCTCCATCCTTGAGTGGGGATGACCAGACTGGGTGGGTCATTGGGATAATCCGGGGGGTGGGTCATTGGTCTAATCCGGGGGGGGGGATATGGACCTGCTCCGCATGGGTCAGTAGGCCTGTTGCAGTGTTCCTTCGTTCTTATGTTCTTATTCATTCCAGTTTCCAGTTATGGAATCATTTGGCACTTCAAATAATTCTTTGTGTATGGAAGTCGTTCAAATATCTTTATGGACTGAAATGGATGTCGTAGTCTCAGGTTCCCTAAGAGAATAACCAAGCCAGAGTGCTTTGAATATTTCTTCATGCGATTCGCTGCTGAGTGATGGTATTAGCTTGGTAGCTCTTCTCTGTGCCCTCTCCAGTGATGGTACCAGCTTGGTAGCTCTTCTCTGTGCCCTCTCCAGTGATGGTACCAGCTTGGTAGCTCTTCTCTGTATCCTCTCCAGTGATGGTACCAGCTTGGTAGCTCTTCTCTGTACCAGCTTGGTAGCTCTTCTCTGTATCCTCTCCAGTGATGGTTAAAGCTTGGTAGCTCTTCTCTGTACCCTCTCCAGTGATGGTACCAGCTTGGTAGCTCTTCTCTGTACCCTCTCCAGTGATGGTAAAAGCTTGGTAGCTCTTCTCTGTACCCTCTCCAGTGATGGTACCAGCTTTGTACTTCTTCTCTGTACCCTCTCCAGTGATGGTACCAGCTTTGTAGCTCTTCTCTGTACCCTCTCCAGTGATGGTACCAGCTTGGTAGCTCTTCTCTGTACCCTCTCCAATGACGGTACCAGCTTGGTAGCTCTTTTATGTACCCTCTCCAGTGATGGTACCAACTTTGTAGTTCTTCTCTGTACCCTCTCCAGTGATGGTACCAGCTTTGTAGGTCTTCTCTGTACCCTCTCCAGTGATGGTACCAGCTTGGTAGCTCTTCTCTGTATCCTCTCCAGTGATGGTTAAAGCTTGGTAGCTCTTCTCTGTACCCTCTCCAGTGATGGTACCAGCTTGGTAGCTCTTCTCTGTACCCTCTCCAGTGATGGTACCAGCTTGGTAGCTCTTCTCTGTACCAGCTTGGTAGCTCTTCTCTGTATCCTCTCCAGTGATGGTTAAAGCTTGGTAGCTCTTCTCTGTACCCTCTCCAGTGATGGTACCAGCTTGGTAGCTCTTCTCTGTACCCTCTCCAGTGATGGTAAAAGCTTGGTAGCTCTTCTCTGTACCCTCTCCAGTGATGGTACCAGCTTTGTACTTCTTCTCTGTACCCTCTCCAGTGATGGTACCAGCTTTGTAGCTCTTCTCTGTACCCTCTCCAGTGATGGTACCAGCTTGGTAGCTCTTCTCTGTACCCTCTCCAATGATGGTACCAGCTTGGTAGCTCTTTTATGTACCCTCTCCAGTGATGGTACCAACTTTGTAGTTCATCTCTGTACCCTCTCCAGTGATGGTACCAGCTTTGTAGGTCTTCTCTGTACCCTCTCCAGTGATGGTACCAGCTTGGTAGCTCTTTTCTGTACCCTCTCCAGTGATGGTACCAGCTTTGTAGCTCTTCTCTGTACCCTCTCCAGTGATGGTACCAGCTTGGTAGCTCTTCTCTGTACCCTCTCCAATGATGGTACCAGCTTGGTAGCTCTTTTATGTACCCTCTCCAGTGATGGTACCAACTTTGTAGTTCTTCTCTGTACCCTCTCCAGTGATGGTACCAGCTTTGTAGGTCTTCTCTGTACCCTCTCCAGTGATGGTACTAGCTTGGTAGCTCTTTTCTGTACCCTCTCCAGTGATGGTACCAGCTTTGTAGTTCTTCTCTGTACCCTCTCCAGTGATGGTACCAGCTTTGTAGTTCTTCTCTGTACCCTCTCCAGTGATGGTACCAGCTTTGTAGTTCTTCTCTGTACCCTCTCCAGTGATGGTACCAGCTTTGTAGCTCTTCTCTGTACCCTCTCCAGTGATGGTACCAGCTTTGTAGGTCTTCTCTGTACCCTCTCCAGTGATGGTACCAGCTTTGTAGTTCTTCTCCGTACCCTCTCCAGTGATGGTACCAGCTTTGTAGGTCTTCTCTGTACCCTCTCCAGTGATGGTACCAGCTTGGAAGCATTTCTCTGTACCCTCTCCAGTGATGGTACCAGCTTGGTAGCTCTTCTCTGTACCCTCTCCAGTGATGGTACCAGCTTGGTAGTCTTCTCTGTACCCTCTCCAGTGATGGTACCAGCTTGGTAGCTCTTTTCTGTACCCTCTCCAGTGATGGTACCAGCTGGTTGCTCTTCTCTGTACCCTCTCCAGTGATGGTACCAGCTTGGTAGCTCTTCTCTGTATCCTCTCCAATGATGGTACCAGCTGGTAGCTCTTCTCTATACCCTCTTTAGCGAAGGGACCAGCTTGTAGTTTTTCTCTGTACCCTCTCAAGCATGGTACCAGCATGGTAGCTCTTCTCTGTATCCTCTCCAGCGATGGTACCAGCATGGTAGCTCTTCTCTGTACCCTGTCCAGTGATGGTACCAGCATGGCACCTCTTCTCTGTACCCTCTCCAGCGATGGTACCAGCATGGTAGCTCTTCTCTGTACCTTCTCCAGTGATGGTACCAGCATGGTAGCTCTTCTCTGTACCTTATCCAGTGATGTTACCAGCATGGTAGCTCTTCTCTGTACCCTCTCCAACGATGGTACAAGCATGGTAGCTCTTTTTTGTACCCTCTCCAGTGATGGTTCGCGATAGATAACTGCTCCTTGAGCCCTCTCCAAAGTAATTTCGAAACCAAAAATAGACGAAATGTTCAAAACACGATCTAACAAGTACATTACAAAGTCAAGATGGTATCTAACGTTTGGTACTAGAATTTTCTAGGTTTGAAACCAAGTATTCTGTTCGCTTTGTTTCTTGTGGCTAGACAAAGGTTAGTAATTTTGACCTTGTAGCTTGTGTAAACCCAAAGGTCCTGGGCGACCATTGTTAAGAGAAGTTGTGTGGCCTGTGTTGGAGCACTAGTGTTGGAGCACCAGTGTTGGAGCACCA
>NC_069483.1:7058245-7083245 GCF_026875155.1 Cherax quadricarinatus
ATTATTATTATTATTATTATTATTATTATTATTCAATATCTTCAGAAGATATTAAATATTTTCTGACTTCTTTAACAGATAATAAATTTGTTTTTCACTTTCTTGCTTGCCTACTTGCTTGTCTACTTGCTTGCCTACTTGCTTGTCTACTTGATGTCTACCTGCTTGCCTACTTGCTTGCCTACTTGTTTGCCTACTTGTTTGCCTACTTGCTTGCCTACTTGCTTACCTACTTGTTTGCCTACTTGTTTGCCTACTTGCTTACCTACTTGTTTGCCTACTTGCTTGCCTACTTGCTTACCTACTTGCTTGCCTACTTGCTTGCCTACTTGCTTGCCTACTTGCTTGCCAACTTGCTTGCCTACTTGCTTGCCTACTTGCTTGCCTACTTGCTTGCCTACTTGCTTACCTACTTGCTTGCCTACATGCTTACCTACTTGTTTGCCTACTTGCTTACTTACTTGCTTACCTACTTGCTTGCCTACTTGCTTGCCTACTTGCTTGCCTACTTGTTTGCCTACTTGCTTACCTTCTTGTTTGCCTACTTGCTTACCTACTTGCTTGCGTACTTGCTTGCCTACTTGCTTACCTACTTGCTTACCTACTTGCTTACCTACCTGCTTGCCTACTTGCTTGCCTACTTGTTTGCCTACTTGCTTACCTGCTTGTTTGCCTACTTGCTTACCTACTTGCTTGGCTACTTGTTTGCCAACTTGCTTGCCTACTTGCTTGCATACTCGCTTGCCTACTTGCTTGCCTACTTGCTTGCCTACTTGTTTGCCTTCTTGCTTACCTACTTGTTTGCCTACTTGCTTACCTACTTGCTTGTCAACTTGCTTGCCTACTTGCTTGCCTACTTGTTTGCCTACTTGCTTGCCTACTTGCTTGCCTACTTGCTTGCCTACTTGCTTGCCTACTTGCTTGCCTACTTGCTTGCCTACTTGCTTACCTACTTGCTTGCCAACTTGCTTGCCTACTTGCTTGCCAACTTGCTTGCCTACTTGCTTGCCTACATGCTTGCCAACTTGCTTACCTACTTGCTTGCCTACTTGCTTGCCTACTTCCTTACCTACTTGCTTGCCAACTTGCTTGCCTACTTGCTTGCCTACTTGCTTACCTACTTGCTTGCCAACTTGCGTGCCTACTTGCTTGCCAACTTGCTTGCCTACTTGCTTGCCTACTTGCTTGCCAACTTGCTTGCCTACTTGCTTGCCTACTTGTTTGCCTACTTGCTTGCCAACTTGCTTGCTTACTTGCTTGCCTACTTGTTTGCCCACTTGCTTGCCTACTACTTGCTTGCCTACTTGCTTGCCTACTTGCTTACCTACTTGCTTGCCAACTTGCTTGCCTACTTGCTTGCCTACTTGCTTGCCTACTTGCTTGCCTACTTGCTTGCCTACTTGCTTGCCAACTTGCTTGCTTACTTGCTTGCCTACTTGTTTGCCCACTTGCTTGCCTACTACTTGCTTGCCTACTTGCTTGCCTACTTGCTTACCTACTTGCTTGCCAACTTGCTTGCCTACTTGCTTGCCTACTTGCTTGCCTACTTGCTTGCCTACTTGCTTACCTACTTGCTTGCCAACTTGCTTGCTACTTGCTTGCCAACTTGCTTGTCTACTTGATGTCTGCTTGCTTACCTGCTTGCTTGTCTACCTGCTTGCCTACTTTCTTACTTGCCTACTTGCTTAGATGCCTAACTAATACCTACCTTTTCGAATGTCATACCTATTTATCCGCCTGATATGCAAGTGTTCCTGCCTGCTTGAGTGCCTGCATGCCTGAATATCTTCCTGCTTGAGTGCCTGCATGCCTGAATATCTTCCTGCTTGAGTGCCTGCATGCCTGAATATCTTCCTGCTTGAGTGCCTGCATGCCTAAATATCTTCCTGCTTGAGTGCCTCCATGCCTGAATATCTTCCTGCTTGAGTGCCTGCATTCCTAAATATCTTCCTGCTTGAGTGCCTGCATACCTAAATATCTTCCTGCTTGAGTGCCTGCATGCCTGAATATCTTCCTGCTTGAGTGCCTGCATACCTAAATATCTTCCTGCTTGAGTGCCTGCATACCTAAATATCTTCCTGCTTGAGTGCCTGCATGCCTAAATATCTTCCTGCTTGAGTGCCTGCATGCCTAAATATCTTCCTGCTTGAGTGCCTGCCATACCTAAATATCTTCCTGCTTGAGTGCCTGCATGCCTAAATATCTTCCTGCTTGAGTGCCTGCATGCCTAAATATCTTCCTGCTTGAGTGCCTGCATACCTAAATATCTTCCTGCTTGAGTGCCTGCATGCCTGAATATCTTCCTGCTTGAGTGCCTGCATACCTAAATATCTTCCTGCTTGAGTGCCTGCATGCCTAAATATCTTCCTGCTTGAGTGCCTGCATACCTAAATATCTTCCTGCTTGAGTGCCTGCATGCCTAAATATCTTCCTGCTTGAGTGCCTGCATGCCTAAATATCTTCCTGCTTGAGTGCCTGCATACCTAAATATCTTCCTGCTTGAGTGCCTGCATGCCTAAATATCTTCCTGCTTGAGTGCCTGCATACCTAAATATCTTCCTGCTTGAGTGCCTGCATGCCTGAATATCTTCCTGCTTGATTGCCTGCATGCCTGAATGTCTTCCTGCTTGAGTGCCTGCATGCCGGAATATTTTCCTACTTGAGTGCCTGCATGCCTGAATATCTTCCTGCTTGAGTGCCTGCATGCATAAATATCTTCCTGCTTGAGTGCCTGCATGCCTGAATATCTTCCTGCTTGAGTGCCTGCATGCCTGAATATCTTCCTGCTTGAGTGCCTGCATGCCTGAATATCTTCCTGCTTGAGTGCCTGCATGCCTGACTATCTTCCTGCTTGAGTGCCTGCATGCCTAAATATCTTCCTGCTTGAGTGCCTGCATGTCTGAATATCTTCCTGCTTGAGTGCCTGCATGCCTGAATATCTTCCTGCTTGAGTGCCTGCATGCCTGAATATCTTCCTGCTTGAGTGCCTGCATGCCGGAATATCTTCCTACTTGAGTGCCTGCATGCCTGAATATCTTCCTGCTTGAGTGCTGCCAAGCTAACCTGCTCATCTGTTTTCAACTCTTCTCTTTAAAGCTTTCCATTCTGTAGGTGACCTTGCAATCTCTGAGATTGAATTATGCAAGCGTTAATTAGTGCGAAGTTGAGGATCAAAGTGTGAGCCATTTAATAGCCTTTAAAGGCTACCTTTTGTCTTAGAGATAAGATGTAGTTTTAAGAGGTGGTGGAGTTTTCTGTTTTGGGGCCTCTTTTTGTGTTGTAAGTTTGGTCAGCCCTGCTTTTTTTTTTTAGTTTAATTTTCTGGGGGTGGAGTACGTTTGTATGTTGAAGTGTTTGTGGAGGAAAGGTTTATTCTCTCTCTCTCTCTCTCTCTCTCTCTCTCTCTCTCTCTCTCTCTCTTCTCTCTCTCTCTCTCTCTCTCTATCTCTCTCTCTCTCTTCGTTTTAAAGTCAATGAGAGTGTTCCAATACAAGTACACACATATACACATGATGTAGTGGAGGCAGATCCACACACAGCTTCAGAAAGAGGTACGTCAAGGCTCTTGGAGCAGGGAGAGAGTGGACCTAGTAGCGATCAGAAAAGAGGCGGGGACAGAAGCTATGAATCGACCCCTGCAACCACAAATAGTTGAGTAGACACACACACACACATACAAACACACACATACAGAAAGAAGACCGCAGAGTACAGGCTAGGTGGCCGAAGATTGCAAATTTCGCTCAAGGAGAAAGATCTTGGGGTGAGTATAACACCGAGAATGTCTCCGGAAGCACACATCAACCAGATAACTGCTGCAGCATATGGGCGCCTGGCAAACCTGAGAACAGCGTTCCGATACCTTAGTAAAGAATCGTTCAAGACACTGTACACTGTGTACGTCAGGCCCATACTGGAGTATGCAGCACCAGTTTGGAACCCACACCAGGTCAACCACGTCAAGAAATTAGAGAAAGTGTAAAGGTTTGCGACAAGGTTAGTTCTAGAGCTAAGGGGAATGTCCTATGAAGAAAGGTTAAGGGAAATCGGCCTTATGACACTGGAGGACAGGAAGGTTAGGGGAGACATGATAACGACGTACAAAATACTGCATGGAATAGACAAGGTGGACAAAGACAGGATGTTCCAGAGAAGGGATACAGAAACAAGGGGTCACAATTGGAAGTTGAAGACTCAGATGAGTCAAAGGGATGTTAGGAAGTATTTCTTCAGTCATAGAGTAGTCAGGAAATGGAATAGGCTAGCAAGTGAGGTAGTGGAGGCAGGAACCATACATAGCTTTAAGATGAGGTATGATGAAGCTCATGGAGCAGGAAGAGAGAGAACCTAGTAGAGTTCAGTGAAGAGGCGGGGCCAGGAACTCAGTCTCGACCCTGCAACCACAATTAGGTGAGTAATTAGGTGAGTACACACACACCACACACACACCCACACACACACACACTGGGAGGTCACTAATGGCCAGACACAACCCTAACACTTAACCACAAACTTCTCTCATTTCCAGGTAAGGGTGACATGTATGTGAAGGCCACGTCCCCTGCCTCTTTGTAGCTCTGTCCTCTTAAGGTTTGTGAGGGGTCAGGATGGGAGGAGAAGGACGATTAAGAAAGGAGAGCAGGAAGAGGAGGAGCAGCAGGATGAATAATGAAACTGGAAAGGGAGGAGGAGGAAGAGGAGATAAATAAGCGTACATGGGAAATGTAGAGAACAGATTACAGTCACACACCTAGGCTATCTGCTTAGAAATTGCTATCTTGATTAATGTCTATCGTGTATTATGTAGGTGTTTGAGGCAAGGATATTATAGCAGAGGGCTCTCTCCCCATCCTCCACTTCCAGTCACTGTCAACATAAAAAACAACGGGATTAACACACCATATCATACTGAAAGAAATGGCATGGTGTTTGCAGGGGAGATGAATTGGATAAAAGGTATGAACTACAACCACCTCTACTTAACTCGTAGTTTCCAACGTAACTACTCGTGTTACACCACTGTGAACTACTTTAATAATTAACATAATCATGCACTTCTACAACTACTACTGCTATTAACTTGGTAGACTCGTTGTCAACTGATCGTCCTGATGCAGCCGCTGAACGAACATCAGAATCTGTTTACTCCAGTTTCCCCTTTCGTAGGATCTAGCTGAGTCCTGTACTAGCAAAGGATTTATCCAGCTGCTCTTAAATGAGTATATTGTCTTCAAGCTTCCAGCTTCAGTGGCTAGTTTGTTCCATTTTGCTATAATTATGCTAATATTAAAACAAACTTAACCTGCATTCATTTTTCATCTTTTGTCTCAATGTTTCAGTCCGGTGTTTCGATTTGGGGATTTATTTTGATCTTCAAATAGATCGTCGTGTTTGAGTACCTTTTTCCGGTACTCCCGCCAGCAACATATCTCCTGTATAATCTCTCCAGCATATCTTCCCTCTTCATCTCCAGCATATCTTCCCTCTATCATCTTCAGCATATCTTCCCTCTATCATCTCCAGCATATCTTCCCTCTACCATCTCCAGCATATCTTCCCTCTATCATCTCCAGCATATCTTCCCTCTATCATCTCCAGCATATCTTCCCTCTACCATCTCCAACATATCTTCCCTTCTACCATCTCCAACATATCTTTCCTCTACAATCTCCAGCATATCTTCCCTCTATCATCTCCAGCATATCTTTCCTCTATCATCTCCAGCATATCTTCCCTCTATCATCTCCAGCATATCTTCCCTCTATCATCTCCAGCATATCTTCCCTCTATCATCTCCAGCATATCTTCCCTCTACCATCTCCAGCATATCTTCCCTCTATCATCTCCAGCATATCTTCCCTCTACCATCTCCAGCATATCTCCCTCTATCATCTCCAGCATATCTCCCTTATCATCTCCAGCAATATCTCCCTCTATCATCTCACAATCCTTCCTCTACCATCTCCAAATAATCTTCCTTCTACCTCTCCAACATATCTTTCCTGCTACATCTCCAGCATATTCTTCCCTCTTTACCATCTCCAGCATATCTTCCTCTAAATCTCCACTTAATCTCCTCTGATCTCTCCAACTATCTCCGTCTTTTTCCTTAAATTGAAGAGCAACGTGGATGCTTATTCAAGATTCGTCTTACTTGTACCATAGGACATCGACATGCTTGAAGTTTGTACCTCTGGAATCTATCGTCTGACCGCTTTGCTCACACGCAGATAGGATGCATCTTGCTTGTGAGGTCGTTGCTTTAGTGACATACTCCATAGACCCCTTCTATTTCCATGAGTTTGCATGTATGTTTGAGATGGCTAATCCAATACACATTACAATTTTACGAACGTCAACATTAAAATTCGTCTTCCACGTCCTGACCACAACGGGAACCATTTAGATCTCTCTGGTAGATTCCATACACTGACTGTTTTGGGGATGCTGGATTTCTAACCCGGTTTTGTGTCATAGCAAATATGTCCGATCTTAGATGTCAGCCTGTCTTATGATTATTCACATACTATAGTAATAGTAACCAGTCACTAATCCATGAAGGTCAGGGTCGATTCGCAGTCGCTCAGCTCACCACTGAGGTCCGGGATCGATCCCCGGTACGGCTGGAAACATGAGGGCGTTTTCCTTAGACACTGCTGTCCGTTCACCATCAGTATTAAAATGGGTACTGGTTGTTAGTGGATGGTTGTGTCGCACCTGGACAAAATTGACCTAATTTGCGGGAAATGCTCAGCATAACAAGCGGCTTTCTATATAGTAGTATGTCATGATGTCAGCTATGGTCTGTATACCTTGTACATGTACTGGTAGTAAATAAAGATATTATTATTATTATTATTATTATTATTATTATTATTATTATTGATTATTGTTGTTGTTGTTGTTGTTGTTGTTGTTGTTGTGTTGTTTGTTGTTGTTGTTGTTGTTGTTGTTGTGATGAACATTGGACCATGAGCAGATTCCAGAGGAACTCTGGGATGAGGCTTGTGTTGACGGTGGTGTTGTCTGTATCACCTTTGTTGTGCTTGTGTGTGTTGCTACGTAAGTTGGTGGTAACAGACAGTAACCTTTGGAATGATGGAATGATGCGGTGTTATTTATCATCTAATTCCAAATTCTCCTCCTCCATCACCACCTCCTCCACCTCCACCTCCTCCATCACCACCTCCTCCACCTCCACCTACTCCACCACCACCTCCTCCACCACCACCTCCTCCACTACCCCCTACACCTCCACCTCCTCCTCCACCTCCACCTCCTCCACCACCACCACCTCCTCCACCTCCACCTCCACCTCCACCTCCATCTCCTCCATCACCTCCACCACCACCACCTCCACCTCCACCACCACCTCCATCACCACCTCCACCTCCTCCTCCACCTCCACCTCCTCCACCACCACCACCTCCTCCCCCCCTCCACCTCCACCTCCATCTCCTCCATCACCTCCTCCACCTCCACCACCACCTCCACCTCCACCACACCTCCACCACCACCTCAACCTCCCCCTCCACCTCCACCACCTCCTCAACCACCTCCTCCACCTCCACCTCCACCTCCATCTCCTCCATCACCTCCTCCACCACCACCACCACCACCACCTCCACCTCCACCTCCACCTCCACCTCCACCTCCACCACCTCCTCCTCCACCACCTCCGGCAGATCTCACAACAAACTCCCTGGTACACAACTTTGCTATGACACTCATGGTCGAGAAGCCCGCGAGTTACTGCAGGTTGGTGGCCGTATTGCATATTGTATTAGTTCAGCTCCACTGACTCTCTCAGTGCCAGCAGCCATCATGATGCTTATGTTGGCCCACTATGTTGCTTACTAGTGGCCCACTATGTTGCTCACTAGTGGTCCACTATGTTGCTTACCAGTGGCCCACTACGTGGCTCCCTAGTGGCCAACGATGTTGCTTACTAGTGGCCCACGATGTTGCTTACTAGTGGCCCACTATGTTGCTCACTAGTGGTCCACTATGTTGCTTACCAGTGGCCCACTACGTGGCTCCCTAGTGGCCCACGATGTTGCTTACTAGTGGCCCACGATGTTGCTTACTAGTGGCCCACTATGTTGCTTACTATTGACTCACTATGTTGCTCACAAGTGGTCCACTATGTTGCTCACTAGAGGCCCATTATGTTGCTTATTAGTGGCCCACTATGTTTCTTACTAGTGGCCCACTATGTTGCTCACTAGTGGCCCACTATACTGCTCACTAGTGGCCTACTGTGTTGCTCACTAGTGGTCCACAATGTTGCTCACTAGTGGCCCACTATATTGCTCACTAGTGGCCCACTATACTGCTAACTAGTGGCCCACTGTGTTGTTCACTAGTGGCCCACTATGTTGCTCACTAGTGGTCCACTATGTTGCTCACTAGTGACCAACTATACTGCTCACTAGTGGCCCACTGTGTTGTTCACTAGTGGTCCAGTATGTTGCTTACTAGTGGCCCACTATGTTGCTTACTAGTGGCCCACTATGTTGCTTACTAGTGGTCCACTATACTGTTCACTAGTGGCCCACTATGTTGCTTACTAGTGGTCCACAATGTTGCTTACTAGTGGCCCACTATACTGTTCACCTGTAGCCCACTATGCTGCTTACTAGTGGTCCACAATGTTGCTTACTAGTGGTCCACAATGTTGCTTACTAGTGGCCCACTATGTTGCTTACTAGTGGTCCACTATGTTGCTTACTAGTGGCCCACTATACTGTGCACCAGTAGCCCACTATGTTGCTTACTAGTGGTCCACAATGTTGCTTACTAGTGGCCCATTATGTTGCTTACTAGTGGCTCACTATGTTGCTCACTAGTGGCCCACTATGTTGCTTACTAGTGGCTCACTATGTTGCTCACTAATGGTCCACTATGTTGCCCCCTAGTGGTCCACAATTTTGCCCACTAGTGGCCCACTATATTGCTCACTAGTGGCCCACTATACTGCTCACTAGTGGCCCACTGTGTTGTTCACTAGTGGCCCACTATGTTGCTCACTAGTGGTCCACTGTGTTGCTCACTAGTGACCAACTATACTGCTCACTAGTGGCCCACTGTGTTTTTCAATAGTGGTCCAGTATGTTGCTTACTAGTGACCCACTATGTTGCTTAATAGTGGCCCACTATGTTGCTTACTAGTGGTCCCACTATGTTGCTTACTAGTGGCCCACTATGTTGCTTACTAGTGGTCCACTATACTGTTCACTAGTGGCCCACTATGTTGCTTACTAGTGGTCCACAATGTTGCTTACTCGTGGTCCACAATGTTGCTTACTAGTGCCCCACTATGTTGCTTACTAGTGGTCCACTATGTTGCTTACTAGTGGCCCACTATGTTGCTTACTAGTGGTCCACAATGTTGCTTACTAGTGGTCCACAATATTGCTTGCTAGTGGCCCACTATGTTGCTTACTAGTGGCCCAATATGTTGCTCACTAGTGGTCTACAATGTTGCTCACTTGTGGTCCACAATGTTGCTTACTAGTGGTCCACTATGTTGCTTAATAGTGGCCCACTATGTTGCTCACTAGTTGTCCACAACGTTGCTTACTAGTGGCCCAGTATGTTGCTTACTAGTGGCCCACTATGTTGCTTACTAGTGACCCACTATGTTGCTTACTAGTGGCCCACTATGTTGCTCTCTAGCGGTCTACTATTTTGCTCACTAGTGGTCCACAATGTTGCTTACTAGTGGTCCACAATGTTGCTTACTAGTGGCCCAATATGTTGCTTACTAGTGGCTCACTATGTTGCTCACTAATGGTCCACTATGTTGCTTACTAGTGCCCCACTATATTGCTTACTAGTGGTCCACTATGTTGCTTACTAGTGGCCCACAATGTTGCTTACTAGTGGCCTACTATGTTGCTTACTAGTGCCCCACTATGTTGCTTACTATTGGTCCACTATGTTGCTTACTAGTGGCCACCATGTTGCTTACTAGTGGTCCACAATGTTGCATACTAGTGGCCCACTATGTTGCTTACTAGTGGCTAACTATGTTGCTCACTAATGGTCCACTATGTTGCTCACTAGTGGCCCACTGTGTTGTTCACTAGTGGCCCACTATGTTGCTCACTAGTGGTCCACTATGTTGCTTACTAGGGACCAACTATACTGCTCACTAGTGGCCCACTATGTTGCTTACTAGTGGCCCACTATGTTGCTTACTAGTGGCCCACTATGTTGCTTACTAGTGGCCCACTATATTGCTTACTAGTGGTCTACTATACTGTTCACTAGTGGCCCACTATGATGCTTACTAGTGGTCCACAATGTTGCTTACTAGTGGTCCACTATACTGTTCACTAGTGGCCCACTATGATGCTTACTAGTGGCCCACTATGTTGCTTACTAGTGGTCCACAATGTTGCTTACTAGTGGTTCACAATGTTGCTTACTAATGGCCCACTATGTTGCTTACTAGTGGTCCACTATGTTGCTTACTAGTGGCCCACTATACTGTACACCAGTAGCCTACTATGTTGCTTACTAGTGGTCCACAATGTTGCTTACTAGTGGCTCACTATGTTGCTTACTAGTGGTCCACTATGTTGCTTACTAGTGGCCCACTATGTTGCTTACTAGTGCCCCACTATGTTGCTTACTAGGGTCCACTATGTTGCTTACTAGTGGCCCACTATGTTGCTTACTAGTGGCCCACTATGTTGCTCACTAGTGGTCTACAATGTTGCTCTCTAGTGGTCCACAATGTTGCTTACTATTGGTCCACTATGTTGCTTACTAGTGGCCCACTATGTTGCTCACTAGTGGTCCACAACGTTGTTACTAGTGGCCCAGTATGTTGCTTACTAGTGGCCCACTATGTTGCTTACTAGTGGCCCACTATGTTGCTCACTAGTGGTGCACTATGTTGCTCACTAGTGGCTCACTATGTTGCTCACTAGTGGCCCACTATACTGCTCACTAGTGGCCTACTGTGTTGCTCACTAGTGGTCCACAATGTTGCTCAATAGTGGCCCACTATACTGCTCACTAGTGGCCCACTATACTGCTCACTAGTGGCCCACTATACTGCTCACTAGTGGCTCACTATGTTGCTCACTAGTGGCCCACTATACTGCTCACTAGTGGCCCACTATACTGCTCACTAGTGGCTCACTATGTTGCTCACTAGTGGCCCACTATGTTGTTCACTAGTGGCCCACTATGTTGCTCACTAGTGGTCCAATATGTTGCTCACTAGTGACCCACTATACTGCTCACTAGTGGCTCACTAGTGGCCCACTGTGTTGTTCACTAGTGGTCCACTATGTTGCTCACTAGTGGCCCACTATGTTGCTTACTAGTGGCCTACTATGTTGCTTACTAGTGGCCGACTATGTTGCTTACTAGTGGCCCACTATGTTGCTTACTGGTGGTCCACTATGCTGTTCACTAGTGGCGCACTATGTTGCTTACTAGTGGCCAACTATGTTGCTCACTAGTGGTCCACTTAGTTGCTTACTAGTGCCCCACTATGTTGTTCAATAGTGGCCCACTATGTTGCTCACTAGCGGCCCACTATATTGCTCAATAGAGGCCCACTATACTGCTCACTAGTGGCCCACTATGTTGTTCACTAGTGGTCCACTATGTTGCTCACTAGTGGTCCACTATGTTGCTCACTAGTGGCCCACAATGTTGCTCACTAGTGGCCCACTATATTGCTCACTAGTGGCCCACTATACTGCTCACTAGAGGCCCACTATGTTGTTCACTAGTGGTGCACTATGTTGCTCACTAGTGGTCCACTATCTTGCTCACTAGTGGCCCACTATGTTGCACGCTGATGGCCGACTGGTCCACTATGTTTCACACTAGTGGCCCTCTGGTTCACTATGTTTCACACTAGTGGCCCTCTGGTCCACTATGTTGCACATTAGTGGTCCTCTGGTCCACTATGTTGCACACTAGTGGTCCTCTGGTCCACTATGTTGCACACTAGTGGCCCTCTGGTCCACTGTGTTGCACACTAGTGGTCCTCTGGTCCACTATGTTGCACACTAGTGGTCATCTGGTCCACTATGTTGCACACTAGTGGCCCTCTGGTCCACTATGTTGCACACTAGTGGTCCTCTGGTCCACTATGTTGCACACTAGTGGTCCTCTGGTCCACTATGTTGCACACTAGTGGCCCTCTGGTCCACTGTGTTGCTCACTAGTGGTCCTCTGGTCCACTATGTTGCACACTAGTGGCCCTCTGGTCCACTGTGTTGCACACTAGTGGTCCTCTGGTCCACTATGTTGCACACTAGTGGTCCTCTGGTCCACTATGTTGCACACTAGTGGTCCTCTGGTCCACTGTGTTGCACACTAGTGGCCCTCTGGTCCACTGTGTTGCATGGTGGTGGCCCGGTGGTCCATTATGGTACTGTATAAATCTACTAAAATGTTTTTGTTAGGTTTAATGTCGATCGATTGCGCAAGTCATTGAGATTCTATTTTCCCTATTAGTCTATTTGCCAATTTTCATATTATCCTATTTTCTTGTGTCCCTGTTTTCTTATTTACATGTCTCCATATTTCCCTGTTTTCTTATTTACATGTCTCAATATTTCCCTGTTTTCTTATTTACATGTCTCCATATTTCCCTGTTTTCTTATTTACATGTCTCAATATTTCCCTGTTTTCTTATTTACATGTCTCCATATTTCCCTGTTTTCTTATTTACATGTCTCCATATTTCCCTGTTTTCTTATTTACATGTCTCATATTTCCCTGTTTTCGTATTTACATGTCTCCATATTTCCCTGTTTTCTTATTTACATGCTCAATATTTCCCTGTTTTCGTATTTACATGTCTCCATATTTCCCTGTTTTCTTATTTACATGCTCAATATTTCCCTGTTTTCGTATTTACATGTCTCCATATTTCCCCGTCTCTATTTTGCTACTCACTCCCTTAAATGGGGTTTTCCTAAATAAAACCCCGAGAGTAAGTGAATAAAATTTACAGTACCGTAGCTGGAATAATTCACAACTAACCCACAATACTATGGCTGGAACAATTCACAACTAACCCACAATACCGTGGCTGGAACAATTCACAACTAACCCACAATACCATGGCTGGAACAATTCACAACTAACCCACAATACCATGGCTGGAACAATTCACAACTAACCCACAATACCATGGCTGGAACAATTCACAACTAACCCACAATACCATGGCTGGAACAATTAACAACAAACCCACAATACCGTGGCTGGAACAATTCACAACTAACCCACAATACCATGGCGGGAAACATTCACAACTAACCCACAATACCATGGCTGGAACAATTCACAACTAACCCACAATACCATGACTCGAACAATTCACAACTAACCCACAATACCATGGCTGGAACAATTCACAACTAACCCACAATACCATGACTCGAACAATTCACAACTAACCCACAATACCATGGCTGGAACAATTCACAACTAACCCACAATACTGGAACAATTCACAAACAAGAGAGTAAACAGCAACTTTGTAAACAATAGCACAAAAAACAGCAGAACAGCAGAACAGCAGAACAGCAGAACAGCAGAACAGCAGAACAGCAGAACAGCAGAACCGCAGAACAGCAGAACAACAGAACAGCAGAACCGCAGAACAGCAGAACAGCACAAGAACCTCCAGAATAACTTTCCCTCGTGAACCGTGGAAATTTTCTTTCAGTTGGAGGTAATACTCCCAAATCTTCCAACTCTGTATCTCATGGATGTTAGTCAGAGAATACAGCGCGGGAAGACCAACGGGAAGACCACGGGAAAGACCATGGGGAAGACCAATGAGAAGACCACGGGACGACCACCGGGAAGACCACCGGGAAGACCACGGGGAAGACCACGGGACGACCACAGGGAAGACCACGGGAAGACCAATAGGAAGACCACGGGACGACCACAGGGAAGACTACGGGGAAGACCAAGAGGAAGACCACGTGGAAGATCAATGGGAAGACCAAGAGGAAGACCACAGGGAAGACCACGGGGAAGACCAAGGGGATAGCCAAGGGGAAGACCACGGGGAAGACCACGGGGAAGAATACGGGGAAGATCACGGGGAAGACCACGGAGAAGACCAAGGGGAAGACCACGGGGAAGACCAAGGAGAAGACCAAGGGGAAGACCAAGGAGAAGACCAAGGGGAAGACCAAGGAGAAGATCACGGGGAAGACCACCGGGAAGACCAAGGGGAAGACCAAGGGGAAGACCACCGGGAAGACCAAGGGGAAGACCAAGGGGAAGACCAAGGAGAAGACCAAGGGGAAGACCACAGGGAAGACCACGGGGAAGACCAAGGAGAAGACCAAGGGGAAGACCACGGGGAAGACCACGGGGAAGACCACGGGGAAGACCACCGGGAAGACCAAGGGGAAGACCAAGGGGAAGACCAAGGAGAAGACCAAGGGGAAGACCACGTGGAAGACCACGGGGAAGACCAAGCGGAAGACCACGGGGAAGACCACGGGAAAACCAAGGGGAAGACCACCAGGAAGACCAAGGGGAAAGACCAAGGGGAAGACCACCGGGAAGACCAAGGGGAAGACCAAGGGGAAGACCACCGGGAATACCAAGGGGAAAACCAAGAGGAAGACCAAGGAGAAGACCAAGGGGAAGCCCAGGGGGAAGCCCAAGGGGGGAAGACCAGGGGAACACCCCGGGAAGACCAAGGGAAAAGCCCAAGGGGAAGCCCAAAGGGAGAGCCCAAAGGGGAAGCCCCGGGGGAAGACGGGGGGAAGCCCAAGGGAAAGACCACGGGGAAGCCAGGGGGAAATCCAAGGGGAAAGCCCACGGGGAAGACCAAGGGGAACCCCAAAAGGGAAGACTACGGGGAAGCCCCGGGGGGAAAAACCAAGGGATAACCACGGGAAGACCACGGGGAAGCCCAAAGGGGGAAGCCCAAAGGGGGAAGACCCCCGGGGAAGACCAAGGGGAAGACAAGGGGAAGACCACCGGGAATACCAAGGGGAAGCCCAAAGGGGGAAGACCACGGGGAATCCCAAAGGGGAAAACCAAAGGGGAAGACCAAGGAGAAGCCCAAGGGGAAGACCACGGGGAAGACCACGGGGAAGACCACGTGGAAGACCACCGGAAGCCCAAAGGGAAAACCAAGGGGAAGACCACGGGGAAGACCAAGGGGGAACCCCAAAAGGGGAAAAGAACCAGGGGAAGACCACGGGGAAGACCAAGGGGAAGACCACGGTGGAAGACCAAGGGAAGCCCACGTGGAAGACCACGGGAAGACAAGGGGAAGACCAAAAGGGAAGACCAAGGGAGAAGACCAAGGGGAAGACCACGGGGAAGACCACGGGGAAGACCAAGCGGAAGACCACGGGGAAGACCACGGGGAAAACCAAGGGGAAGACCACAGGGAAGACCAAGGGGAAGACCACGGGGAAGACCAAGGGGAACACCAAAGGGAAGACCACGGGGAAGACCACGAGGAAATCCTGAAGAAATTACATGCAAGCAGTAGGGGAGAAATCCTGCGGGAGTGGTGGGGAGAAATACAGGGGAAATTAACTAGGTGGTGGGGAATATACATTGCCGAGGAAATGGGTGAGGTGTATGGGTATAAAGAATGGGTGATGGAAGTAGTGGGGCATGGGTGGGGAATGGGGAAGGTATGGGAGAGAAATGGAGGAGAGGTAAACAGAAGAGAGATATTCCAGTTTAGTACCTAAATACTAGTACCTAAATACTAGTACCTAGATACTAGTACCTAGATACTAGTACCTAGATACTAGTACCTAGTATCTAGGTACTAGTATCTAGGTACCATTTATTACTATGGTTTCTATCATGTACAAATGTCTAGGACTAAACTGAATAGTTTATTTGTAGGTGAGAGGTGTTCTGCTACGCTAGTACCTAGTTCTGCTAGGCTAGTACTTAGTTCTGCTAGGCTAGTACTTAGTTCTGCTAGGCTAGTACTTAGTTTTGCTAGGCTAGTACCTAGTTT
The DNA here is from genome assembly GCF_026875155.1 of Cherax quadricarinatus. Classification (NCBI taxonomy): domain Eukaryota; kingdom Metazoa; phylum Arthropoda; class Malacostraca; order Decapoda; family Parastacidae; genus Cherax; species Cherax quadricarinatus. Next base: position 7,074,246 of record NC_069483.1, read on the forward strand.
TGCTAGGCTATTACCTAGTTTTGCTAGGCTAGTACCTAGTTTTGCTAGGCTAGTACCTAGTTTTGCTAGGCTAGTACCTAGTTCTGCTAGGCTAGTACCTAGTTTTGCTAGGCTAGTACTTAGTTTTGCTAGGCTAGTACTTAGTTCTGCTAGGCTAGTACTTAGTTCTGCTAGGCTAGTACCTAGTTTTGCTAGGCTAGTACCTAGTTTTGCTAGGCTAGTACCTAGTTTTGCTAGGCTAGTACCTAGTTCTGCTAGGCTAGTACCTAGTTTTGCTAGGCTAGTACTTAGTTCTGCTAGGCTAGTACCTAGTTCTGCTAGACTAGTACCTAGTTCTGCTAGGCTAGTACCTAGTTCTGCTAGGCTAGTACCTAGTTCCGCTAGGCTAGTACCTATTCTGCTAGGCTAGAAATACTTGTCCTGTCTCCTTACAAACCTTACCTAACCTAGCTTACTAGTCTAGATAGGTTCATCTAGCATAGTACCTTTCTGTGATGTTCTCATATGCCTATTAGTATTTAGAAGGGATAGATAGCAGGTAGGAATCTTTTTAGGGACTCACGAAATCACAACAACACGATTGTAAACAAGCCACGGAACGGATAAGGTTTGAACTCATGGCGAGTGATTTTTAGCCCTGTAGGACTAATGACAAAGTTTCGGACCGACTCGGGCCATTAACAAGTCTGACCGAAACGTCGTTCCAATCTCCTACGTGCGGGTTATTTGTATTGTAACAGCTTTACCCATTTCTACTGCGACATCCATTTCTCACCCATCAAGTGAGATATACACCGCAGGGATCGGGTGTATTTCTCAGTGTATACACAATGAGAGTTTACCGTACTCTTCATTGTATATATACAAGTCTCCCCGTCTATGTGAGGTGGCCCTGTGCCTGGTGTCGGCTTAAACAGATCTACCCTTCTCTTCACACACGGAGCTCGAGTTTTTTTTGCAAAAATTCCGTGTCGGATGTGGAAAGAGCTTTCGATCAGAGAAGTGAGTCTTTACACCTTTTTCAGATCAACTGTTCCAACCTAGGCAGATGAATAGGTTTAGGCTCCATGGTATAATAATATAGTATGTAATATGAATACCATGAAAAAATATGATGGAACCAAACAAGGATAATAAGTAATAGACAGTAATCCTCGATGAGCAGTAGAAGTTGTAACAATTGAATACATAATACTAATAGTGTAACCTCCGAGTAGTGTTAAAATATCCGAACGATAATCATATAATTATAATCATATAATATGGATGTAAAGATAATATAAGGGTTCCTCAGACCCTCTGTGAGTTCGACTTAAGTGGCTTATTAAAAAAACAAAGGAGTATCTAAGCCCTTAGCTACTACAACGCTTATGCAGAAAAGATTTTTTTTTTTGCAAATCGAGTTCTGTGAGTTGTAAAGAGCCTGATCAAGAATGAGCGCTTTATCTTTTCGATCAAACTGAATCCCGAAGCATGCATAGACAGGAGTAAAATAATAATAATAATAATAATAATAATAATACAGGGTTCTCGCCCCGTGCTGCTCGAGTTCAAATCCCACACAAACACCCATGTACAGTGGACCTAATTAAATATAAAAACATGAAAGGGCAGAGTATTTAAGCCACATTAGCTAGCACAAAAATACAGCTTAGGCAGAAAAAGTATATAAAAGTGATTTTGGAAGCTCTTATTTAGTTGTTTTAAAGGCTATTTTGTAGAATAAATATAGAATAAAAAGGCACAATACTTGTATGTAGGAGAGGGAGAAGCTTACGACGACGTTTCGGTCCGACTTGGATCATTTACAAAGTCACACTGACACTAAAGAATGAGGGAGAAAGTTTATAGGCGAGGGGGACTGGCACAGTACCACGGCTTCTTTTTCTTCCTCTCTTGGTCCCGTCCCTGGCCAGTTCGCCTCGCCATATATATATAATATTTTATATAATAATATTATATATATATAATATATATATATATATATATAATATATATATATATATATATATATATATATATATATATATAATATATATATATATATATATATATATATACATATATATATATAATTCCAAATAACTCTGGAATTATTTTTTTTTTCAATGCGGAGGATATGTATAATTGTGTTGAGTCGTCGGTGTTGGGAGGGGAAGCAGTGTTGTGCCTACAGTTGTGGAACGTGAAGCAGTGTTGTCCCGCAGTGTTGTCCAGCAGTGTTGTGTCTGCAGTGTTGGGACCCTGGTTGGGACCTTGGTACCTGGAGGAGGCCACAGCGAGAGTCCTAATACTGAAGCTACCACAATCATCATTCTCACCAGTAATGATAAACTGCATCCTGGCGTATCCTCTTACGTTTTCTCCCGTATTAACATTAACCAAATACAGCCAATCTCTTGCCCTTATTAAAACACTTCGCACTTCAAAGTCCAGCATATATAAATGAGTAATCGTGAGTGCCCGCAAAAGTGACACTTCACACCAGTATGTCGATCGCTTTTATTTGCTTCCATTCTCTTGGTGCTGTGTGACCCTTACGGGCTTCTCCATGATTATAAAAGCATAAGCAATTAATAAGATAACAGCATTTCATGCCACTAGGCAAGTGCTGCCATCTGTCGGGGGTTTTAGGCCTTCCTTGAGCACCACGACAGCTTGTTTCTGCCTCACTTTAGCTCCAGAGAACCCGAGAAGCATCACCTGTTTCCTACTCTCACGTCAGACAGAAGACCTGGCAAAGGCTCTATTTCCCAAGGGACCTAAGGTACGCCTTCTAAGGAATATTATTATCCAAATAGAAATACTGTTTACATATTTGGTAACAGTGGTTAGATTAGATAAGTTCTCGCGGGAAACAGTACAAGTGTTTCCTGACGCGAGTCTTAGTCGTATGATGACCTGCCGCTGGAGTTTTCGGCCGTCTGACCGAACCTTCAACTGGCTTACCGGTCCACTCATTTAAAAATTATTGTTATGATTATAACCATTTATTTTATCTGATGACAGTAGTGTCCAAGAATTAACACCGTTATATAAATGTGAATTAATGAGGATGTATAAAATGGCCGTGAAGTTGCTCCAGCGGTCATGTCTTCACTTAGTCATACATTTGGAATAATTCACGAATTATTACATTACTGATTAAACTGTTCACTTTCCTGAGTTTTAATCGATTATTTAGGTCGCATCCTGGGTAAAAGAAACAAGGAAACCCAGAGGAAAAAATCGACATTGCTTGGCTTTCTTGGCTTGTCTTTTCGGGGTTAGCTCTCCAGGGTTAATAACCCAAGGAATGTCTTCTTCTCCTTCGTCTTCAGCTTAACAATAGCTCGCTGACAGCCCCAGCTCACTACGCACTGAGGGAACTATCATCCTGTGCTCACACCAGTTCTTTTTTTTCTGAAGCATTCTTTTGAGGGAGAGAGCAGATGACTTTTGTTGCATAAATGAGCTTCACGACTCGCTGTTGTTAACGTCCAAACAATATTTCTTCTGAGGCTACCTTGATTATACTTCCCTAGCAACGTCGAGACTATTTCTTCTGAGACTACGTTGATTATACTTCCCTAGCAACGTCGAGACTATTTCTTCTGAGACTACGTTGATTATACTTCCCTAGCAACGTCGAGACTATTTCTTCTGAGACTACGTTGATTATACTTCCCTAGCAACGTCGAGACTATTTCTTCTGAGACTACGTTGATTATACTTCCCTAGCAACGTCGAGACTATTTCTTCTGAGACTACGTTGATTATACTTCCCTAGCAACGTCGAGACTATTTCTTCTGAGACTACGTTGATTATACTTCCCTAGCAACGTCGAGACTATTTCTTCTGAGACTACGTTGATTATACTTCCCTAGCAACGTCGAGACTATTTCTTCTGAGACGACGTTGATTATACTTCCCTAGCAACGTCGAGACTATTTCTTCTGAGACTACGTTGATTATACTTCCCTAGCAACGTCGAGACTATTTCTTCTGAGACTACGTTGATTATACTTCCCTAGCAACGTCGAGACTATTTCTTCTGAGACTACGTTGATTATACTTCCCTAGCAACGTCGAGACTATTTCTTCTGAGGCTACCTTGATTATACTTCCCTAGCAACGTCGAGACTATTTCTTCTGAGACTACGTTGATTATCCTTCCCTAGCAACGTCGAGACTATTTCTTCTGAGACTACGTTGATTATACTTCCCTAGCAACGTCGAGACTATTTCTTCTGAGGCTATCTTGATTATACTTCCCTAGCAACGTCGAGACTATTTCTTCTGAGACTACGTTGATTATCCTTCCCTAGCAACGTCGAGACTATTTCTTCTGAGACTACGTTGATTATACTTCCCTAGCAACGTCGAGACTATTTCTTCTGAGACTACGTTGATTATACTTCCCTAGCAACGTCGAGACTATTTCTTCTGAGACTACGTTGATTATACTTCCCTAGCAACGTCGAGACTATTTCTTCTGAGACTACGTTGATTATACTTCCCTAGCAACGTCGAGACTATTTCTTCTGAGACTACGTTGATTATACTTCCCTAGCAACGTCGAGACTATTTCTTCTGAGACTACGTTGATTATACTTCCCTAGCAACGTCGAGACTATTTCTTCTGAGACTACGTTGATTATCCTTCCCTAGCAACGTCGAGACTATTTCTTCTGAGACTACGTTGATTATCCTTCCCTAGCAACGTCGAGACTATTTCTTCTGAGACGACGTTGATTATACTTCCCTAGCAACGTCGAGACTATTTCTTCTGAGACTACGTTGATTATCCTTCCCTAGCAACGTCGAGACTATTTCTTCTGAGACGACGTTGATTATACTTCCCTAGCAACGTCGAGACTATTTCTTCTGAGACTACGTTGATTATACTTCCCTAGCAACGTCGAGACTATTTCTTCTGAGACTACGTTGATTATACTTCCCTAGCAACGTCGAGACTATTTCTTCTGAGACGACGTTGATTATACTTCCCTAGCAACGTCGAGACTATTTCTTCTGAGACTACGTTGATTATCCTTCCCTAGCAACGTCGAGACTATTTCTTCTGAGACGACGTTGATTATACTTCCCTAGCAACGTTAACACAGGTTCTGTGTTCAGCTCTTAACTCCCTCCAGATGTGCATCTAGGTGATGTCCTGCTTGATATTTGTAAACAAAAGCGCTTTGCATAGCAAGATTTCAATGGGACAACTTTCATTCTATTCATAAATAGCTCAGAGAACCGACAAGTAGATAAATTAGACACATGTGCAACACTTGGGTATCTTCAAGGATGCACCTGTGTTGCACACATGTATATATATATATATATATAATATATATATATATATATATATATATATTATATATATATATTATATATATATATATATATATAGTAGTAGTAGTAGTAGGTTGGTAGACAGCAACCACCCAGGGAAGTACTACCGTCCTGCCAGATGACTGTGAAACAAAAACCTGTAACTGTTTTGCATGATGGTAGGATTGCTGGTTTCTTTTTCTGTCTCATAAACACGCTAGATAACAGGGATATCTTGCTACTCCTACTTACACTTTGGTCACACTTCACAGACACGCACATGCATATATATAAAATACATACATCTAGGTTTTTCTCCTTTTTAAATAGCTCTTGTTCTTTTTTTTATTTCTTCTATTGTCCATGGGGAAGTGGAAAAGAATCTTTCCTCCGTAAGCCATGCGTGTCGTATGAGGCGACTAAAATGCCGGGAGCAATGGGCTAGTAACCCCTTCTCCTGTATACAATTACTAAAAAAGAGAAAAAGAAAAACTTTATAAAACTGGGTTGCTTAAATGTGCGTGGATGTAGTGCGGATGACAAGAAACAGATGATTGCTGATGTTATGAATGAAAAGAAGTTGGATGTCCTGGCCCTAAGCGAAACAAAGCTGAAGGGGTAGGAGAGTTTCAGTGGGGGGAAATAAATGGGATTAAATCTGGAGTATCTGAGAGAGTTAGAGCAAAGAAGGGGTAGCAGTAATGTTAAATGATCAGTTATGGAAGGAGAAAAGAGAATATGAATGAGTTGTAAATTCAAGAATTATGGGATTAAAGTAAAGGTTGGATGCGAGAAGTGGGTCATAATAACGTGTATGCACCTGGAAAGAGAGGAATGCAGAGGAGAGAGAGAGAGATTTTGGAGATGTTAAGTGAATGTATAGGAGCAATTTGAACCAAGTGAGAGAGTAATTGTGGTAGGGGACTTGAATGCTAAAGTAGGAGAAACTTTTAGAGAGGGTGTGGTAGGTAAGTTTGGGGTGCCAGGTGTAAATGATAATGGGAGCCCTTTGATTGAACTTTGTAATAGAAAGGGGTTTAGTTATAGTAATACATATTTTAAGAAAAAGAGGATAAATAAGTATACACGATATGATGTAGGGCGAAATGACAGTATTTGTTGGATTATGTATTGGTAGATAAAAGACTGTTGAGTAGACTTCAGGATGTACATGTTTATAGAGGGCCACAGATATTATCAGATCACTTTCTAGTTGTAAGCTACACTGAGAGTAAAAGGTAGATGGGATACAAGGAGAATAGAAGCATCAGGGAAGAGAGAGTGAATGTTTATAAACTAAAAGAGGAGGCAGTTAGGGTAAGATATAAACAGCTATTGGAGGATAGATGGGCTAATGAGAGCATAGGCAATGGGGTCGAAGAGGTATGGGGTAGGTTTAAAAATGTAGTGTTAGAGTGCTCAGCAGAAGTTTTGGGTTACAGGAAAGTGGGTGCAGAGGGAAGAGGAGCGATTGGTGGAATGATGATGTAAAGAGAGTATAAGGGAGAAAAAGTTAGCATATGAGAAGTTTTACAAAGTAGAAGTGATGCAAGGAGGGAAGAGTATATGGAGAAAAAGAGAGAAGTTAAGAGAGTGGTGAAGCAATGTAAAAAGAGAGCAAATGAGAGAGTGGGTGAGATGTTATCAACAAATTTTGTTGAAAATAAGAAAAAGTTTTGGAGTGAGATTAACAAGTTAAGAAAGCCTAGAGAACAAATGGATTTGTCAGTTAAAAATAGGAGAGGAGAGTTATTAAATGGAGAGTTAGAGGTATTGGGAAGATGGAAGGAATATTTGAGGAATTGTTAAATGTTGATGAAGATAGGGAAGCTGTGATTTCGTGTATAGGGCAGGAGGAATAACATCTTGTAGGAGTGAGGAAGAGCCAGTTGTGAGTGTGGGGGAAGTTTTGTGAGGCAGTAGGTAAAATGAAAGGGGTAAGGCAGCCGGGATTGATGGGATAAAGATAGAAATGTTAAAAGCAGGTGGGGATATAGTTTTGGAGTGGTTGGTGCAATTATTTAATAAATGTATGAAGAGGTAAGGTACCTAGGGATTGGCAGAGAGCATGCATAGTTCCTTTGTATAAAGGCAAAGGGTAAAAAGAGAGTGCAAAAATTATAGGGGATAAGTCTGTTGAGTGTACCTGGTAAAGTGTATGGTAGAGTTATAATTGAAAGAATTAAGAGTAAGACGGAGAATAGGATAGCAGATGAACAAGGAGGCTTTAGGAAAGGTAGGGGGTGTGTGGACCAGGTGTTTACAGTGAAACATATAAGTGAACAGTATTTGGATAAGGCTAAAGAGGTGTTTGTGGCATTTATGGATTTGGAAAAGGCGTATGACAGGGTGGATAGGGGGCAATGTGGCAGATGTTGCAAGTGTATGGTGTAGGAGGTAGGTTACTGAAAGCAGTGAAGAGTTTTTTACGAGGATAGTGAGGCCAAGTTAGAGTATGTAGGAAAGAGGGAAATTTTTTTCCCAGTAAAAGTAAGGCCTTAGACAAGGATGTGTGATGTCACCGTGGTTGTTTAATATATTTATAGATGGGGTTGTAAGAGAAGTAAATGCGAGGGTCTTGGCAAGAGGCGTGGAGTTAAAAGATAAAGAATCACACACAAAGTGGGAGTTGTCACAGCTGCTCTTTGCTGATGACACTGTGCTCTTGGGAGATTCTGAAGAGAAGTTGCAGAGATTGGTGGATGAATTTGGTAGGGTGTGCAAAAGAAGGAAATTAAAGGTGAATACAGGAAAGAGTAAGGTTATGAGGATAACAAAAAGATTAGGTGATGAAAGATTGAATATCAGATTGGAGGGAGAGAGTATGGAGGAGGTGAACGTATTCAGATATTTGGGAGTGGACGTGTCAGCGGATGGGTCTATGAAAGATGAGGTGAATCATAGAATGATGAGGGAAAAAGAGTGAGTGTGCACTTAGGAGTCTGTGGAGACAAAGAAACTTTGTCCTTGGAGGCAAAGAGGGGAATGTATGAGAGTATAGTTTTACCAACGCTCTTATATGGGTGAAGCGTGGGTGATGAATGTTGCAGCGAGGAGAAGGCTGAGGCAGTGGAGATGTCATGTCTGAGGGCAATGTGTGGTGTGAATATAATGCAGAGAATTCGTAGTTTGGAAGTTAGGAGAGAGGTGCGGGATTACCAAAACTGTTGTCCAAGAGGGCTGAGGAAGGGTTGTTGAGGTGGTTCGCGACATGTAGAGAGAATGGAGCGAAACAGAATGACTTCAAGAGTGTATCAGTCTGTAGTGGAAGGAAGGCGGGGTAGGGGTCGGCCTAGGAAGGGTTGGAGGAGGGGGTAAAAGGAGGTTTTGTGTGCGAGGGGCTTGGACTTCCAGCAGGCATGCGTGAGCGTGTTTGATAGGAGTGAATGGAGACAAATGGTTTTTAATACTTGACGTGCTGTTGGAGTGTGAGCAAAGTAACATTTATGAAGGGATTCAGGGAAACCGGCAGGCCGGACTTGAGTCCTGGAGATGGGAAGTACAGTGCCTGCACTCTGAAGGAGGGGTGTTAATGTTGCAGTTTAAAAACTGTAGTGTAAAGCACCCTTCTGGCAAGACAGTGATGGAGTGAATGATGGTGAAAGTTTTTCTTTTTCGGGCCACCCTGCCTTGGTGGGAATCGGCCGGTGTGATAATATAATATATAAATATATATATAT
>NC_069483.1:7085745-7118245 GCF_026875155.1 Cherax quadricarinatus
CCTCCATACTCTCTCCCTCCAATCTGATATTCAATCTTTCATCACCTAATCTTTTTGTTATCCTCATAACCTTACTCTTTCCTGTATTCACCTTTAATTTTCTTCTTTTGCACACCCTACCAAATTCATCCACCAATCTCTGCAACTTCTCTTCAGAATCTCCAAGAGCACAGTGTCATCGGCAAAGAGAAACTGTGACAACTCCCACTTTGTGTGTGATTCTTTATCTTTTAACTCCACCCCTCTTGCCAAGACCCTCGCATTTACTTCTCTTACAACCCCATCTATAAATATATTAAAAAACCACGGTGACATCACACATCCTTGTCTAAGGCCTACTTTTACTGGGAAAAATTTCCCTTTTTCCCTACATACTCTAACTTGAGCCTCACTATCCTCGTAAAAACTCTTCACTGCTTTCAGTAACCTACCTCCTACACCATACACTTGCAACATCTGCCACATTGCCCCCCTATCCCCCCTGTCATACGCCTTTTCCAAACCCAAATAAATGCCACAAAGACCTCTTTAGCCTTATCTAAATACTGTTCACTTATATGTTTCACTGTAAACACCTGGTCCACACCCCCCCTACCTTTCCTAAAGCCTCCTTGTTCATCTGCTACCCATTTCTCCGTCTTCTCTTAATTCTTTCAATTATAACTCTACCATACCTTTAACCAGGTACACTAAACCCGACTTATCCCCTATAATTTTTGCACTCTTTTTTATCCCCTTTGCCTTTATACAAAGGAACTATGCATGCTCTCTGCCATCCCTAGGTACCTTACCCTCTTCCATACATTTATTAAATAATTGCACCAACCACTCCAAAACTATATCCCCCCCTGCTTTTAACATTTCTACCTTTATCCCATCAATCCCGGCTGCCTTACCCCCTTCTTTCATTTACCTACTGCCTCACGAACTTCCCCCACACTCACAACTGGCTCTTCCTCACCCCTACAAGATGTTATTCCTCCTTGCCCTTTACACGAAATAAACAGCTTCCCTATCTTCATCAACATTTAAACCCAATTCCTCAAAATATTCCTTCCATTTTCCCAATACCTCACCTCTCCATTTAATAACTCTCCTCTCCTATTTTTAACTGACAAATCCATTTGTTCTCTAGGCTTTCTTACTTGTTAATCTCCTCCAAAACTTTTCTTTTTTTCCCACAAAATTTGTTGAAAAACATCTCACCCACTCTCTCATTTCCCTCTCTTTTTACATTGCTTCACCACTCTTTAACTTCTCTCTTTTCTCCATATACTCTTCCCTCCTTGCATCACTTCTACTTGTAAAAACTTCTCATATGCTAACTTTTTCTCCCTACAACTCTCTTTACATCATCATTCCACCAATCGCTCCTCTTCCTCCTGCACCCACTTTCCTGTAACCACAAACTTCTGCTGAACACTCTAACACTACTTTTTTAAACCTACCCCATACCTTCGACCCCATTGCCTATGCTCTCATTAGCCCATCTATCCTCCAATAGCTGTTTATATCTTACCCTAACTGCCTCCTCTTTTAGTTTATAAACCTTCACCCTCTCTTCCCTGAGCTTCTATTCTCCTTGTATCCCATCTCCCTTTTTACTCTCAGTGTAGCTAAAAACTAGAAAGTGATCTGATATATCTGGGCCCCTCTAAAAAACATGTCATCCTGAAGTCTACTCAACAGTCTTTTTTTAAACCAATACTTTAATCCAACAAACTACTGTCATTTCGCCCTACATCATTTCGTTTTTATACTTATTTATCCTCTTTTTCTTAAAAATATGTATTACCTATAACTAAACCCCTTTCTATACAAAGTTCAATCAAAGGGCTCCCCTTATCATTTAACCTGGCCCCCAAATTAACCCACCACACCCTCTCTAAAAGTTTCTCCTACTTTAGCATTCAAGTCCCCTACCACAATTTCTCTCTCACTTGGTTCAAAGGCTCCTATACATTCACTTTAAAATCCCCCCAAAATTTTCTCTCTCCTCTGCATTCCTCTCTTTTCCAGGTGCATACACGCTTATTATGACCACTTCTCGCATCCAACCTTTACTTTAATCCCCATAATTCTTGGGAAATTTTCACATTCATTTCCCCTTTTCTCCTTCCATAACTGATCATTTAACATTACTGCTACCCCTTCCTTTGCTCTTAACTCTCTCAGATACTCCAGATTTAATCCCATTTATTTCCCCCCCTGAAACTCTCCTCCCCCTTCAGCTTTGTTTCGCTTAGGGCCAGCATCCAACTTCTTTTCATTCAAAAACATCAGCAATCATCTGTTTTTTGTCATCCGCACTACATCCACGCACATTTAAGCAACCCAGTTTATAAAGTTTTTTCTTCTTCTCTTTTTAGTAATTGTATACAGGAGAAGGGTTTACTAGCCCATTGCTCCCGCATTTTAGTCGCCTATACGACACGCATGGGTTACGGGAGGGAAAGATTCTTTCCACTTCCCCATGGACAAGAAGAAATAAAAAAGAACAAGAGCTATTTAGAAAAAGGAAAAAACCCAGATGTATGTATATATATTATGCAGTGCGTGTCTGTGAAGTGTGGGCCAAGTGTAAGTATGAGTACAAGATATCCCTGTTTATATATATTATAAATTTTATATATATAATATATTATTATATACATATAAGGGTAGGGTCGGCCTAGGAAAAGGTTGGAGGGAGGGGGTAAAGGAGGTTTTGTGTGCGAGGGCTTTGGGCTTCCAGCAGGCGGCGTGGCGTGTTGATAGGGGTGAATGGAGACGAATGGTTTTTAATACTTGACGTGGCTGTTGGAGTGTGAGCAAAGTAACATTTATGAAGGGATTCAGGGAAACCGGCAGGCCGGACTTGAGTCCTGGAGATGGGAAGTACAGTGCCTGCACTCTGAAGGAGGGGTGTTAATGTTGCAGTTTAAAAACTGTAGTGTAAAGCACCCTTCTGGCAAGACAGTGATGGAGTGAATGATGGTGAAAGTTTTTCTTTTTCGGGCCACCCTGCCTTGGTGGGAATCGGCCAGTGTGATAATAAATAATATATAGCAAGTTTATTCTTTTCTCTGAGGATGAGGGTCCCCATAACAGTTCTAGAGGTGGTACCTCCCTATATTTATTAATTATTTTTTATTATTATATATATATATATAATATATATATATAATATATTTTTATATATTATATATATATATAAATATTAATAATATAAAGATATTGTGTTGTGTGTGTGTGTGTGTTCTTGAATTACCAAAACGTTTAAAAACACAATTGAAAACAAATCAGGGAACGGCCTGTGAGTTTTAGGCCTTCACTTACCAAGGATTCAAGCCCCAACCGTTCCATGGTCTGCATTTTGTATCTACGGCTTTATAAAGCTGCAAAATAGTATGGAGATAATGACTTATGTACTGTTTAGGGCATTTATTAAACGTTCTGAACTTTACGTAAGTTTCTCAATCCAAAACTTTATAAAGCTGTACAAAGAGTTGCCCCAATCTTGTGTTTTCCTGGAGCCATGTTCAGTATTACTGCACTCTCTAGTTCGACATTGTCGAAGCTGCACTCACTGTTCACATCTATCAAAGCTACGTCGATCGATCTTATACTGCGTCTTCCACTAAGATACTGTCGAAACTGCCGTGTTACAATCCATCAAAGTTGCGTCGATCGATCTCAGACTGCGTCTTCCACTAAGATACTGTCGAAACTGCCGTGTTACAATCCATCAAAGTTGCGTCGATCGATCTCAGACTGCGTCTTCCACTAAGACACTGTCGAAACTGCCGTGTTACAATCCATCAAAGTTGCGTCGATCGCTCTCAGACTGCGTCTTCCGCAATGCCGGCTCGTAATGACTTCCTAGTTTAAAGAGTCTTCACCTCTTCACAAGTAACGTCCACTTGGGAGAAGAAACTGTCAACGATATTTCGTTCAGTTTTGGACCATTGTCAAGTAGCAACTAAGAGAGAAAAAGCAGAGAAGACCAGAAAAAGAGATCGGGAAGAGAGAGTGGTAGTGGTGATAGTGGTAGTAGTAGTAGTAGTAGTAGTAGTAGTAGTAGTAGTAGTAGTAGTAGTAGTAGTAGTAGTAGTAGTAGTAGTAGTAGTAGCGACCACTTTAGCTTCTACTGAGGCAAACGTTTCGCCCTGTGTAGAGCTATCACAAATCATGATATGACAAGCTCTACACAGAGTGTAGGGTTGTCCATGACTTTATAAAGCTCTACACAGAACGAAACGTTGTGCAATGTTCACGTTTCTCCTCATCCAGTACCTCTTCAAGAAGTGCAAACAATTATAAACAACGAACAAGGACCAACCAACGGCACAAACAACAAGGACATAGCGACGTAAACAACGAACAAGGACCAACCAACGGCATAAACAACAAGGACATAGCGACGTAAACAACGAACAAGGACCAACCAACGGCACAAACAACAAGGACATAGCGACGTAAACACAACGGAACAAAGGACCAAACCAAACGAAAACAACAAGGACATAGCGACGTAAACAACGAACAAGACCAACATCCGGGTCAAATTAAAGTTGTGAAAGACAGGTAAATTACGAAAACAAGTACCAACCCCATCACTTTTTAAAGTGGACATAATAAAACAAAAAAAGTCAATTAATGTATAATGGTCATTTATAAGTGTATAAAGTAATAAGAAAATTATAGATTTACTCCTTCTTTTATTAAAGTAATATATATAATAATAATAATAATTATAATAATAATAATAATAATAATAATAATAATAATAATAATAATAATAATTATTATTATTATTATTATTATATATTATTAATTATTATTATTATTATTATTATTATTATTATTATTATATTTATTATTATTATTATTATTATTATTATTATTATTATTATTATTATTATTATTATTATTATTATTTTATAAATAGAATTAAGTGGATGATTATAGTTTTGATCTAGTTAGATTTTAAGTTGCATATTAATAATAAATGCACCATATAATTTATATGTACTGGAGCAATAGGTGGAGAATCAGTTTGGTAGGCAAGTAGGTATGCAATTGAGAAATAGAAAATGGTAAAATGTTGTATGGTAGACAATATGGTAGACAATACGGTAGACAATATGGTAGACACAGTATGGTAGACACAGTATGGTAGACAATATGGTAGACAATACGGTAGACAATATGGTAGACACAGTATGGTAGACAGTATGGTAGACAATATGGCAGACACAGTATGGTAGACAGTATGGTAGAACACTTGGTAGCACGATGGTAGACAATATGGTAGCACAGTATGGTAGACACAGTATGGTAGACAGTATGGTAGACAATACGGTAGACAATATGGTAAACACAATATGGTAAACAGTGTGGTAGACAATATGGTAGACACAGTATGGTAGACAGTATGGTAAACAGTATGGTAGACACAGTATGGTAGACAGTATGGTGACACAATATGGTAGACACAGTATGGTAGACACAGTATGGTAGACACAGTATGGTAGACACAGTATGGTAGACACAGTATGTAGACACAGTATGGTAGACACAGTATGTAGACACAGTATGGTAGACACAGTATGGTAGACACAGTATGGTAGACACAGTATGGTAGACACAGTATGGTAGACACAGTATGGTAGACACGTATGTAGACACAGTATGTAGTACACAGTATGGTAGACACAGTATGGTAGACACAGTATGGTAGACACAGATTGGTAGACACAGTATGGTAGACACAGTATGGTAGACACAGTATGGTAGACACAGTATGATAGACACAGTATGGTAGACACAGTATGGTAGACACAGTATGGTAGACACAGTATGGTAGACACAGTATGGTAGACACAGTATGATAGACACAGTATGGTAGACACAGTATGATAGACACAGTATGGTAGACACAGTATGGTAGACACAGTATGGTAGACACAGTATGGTAGACACAATATAGTAGACAGTATGGTAGATGCAGTATTCTGAGTAATTCTTAATGGTACCATATTCAGCCATGATGGGATTTTGATCAGTGTTAATCAGCATTAAGTCGTGACTTGGCTGCATTTCCTACACCCGTCGCTATTATATTTCAATTTTGATTTTGAAGGAAGTCTATATAGATCGAAAGCACCCCCCCCCCCCCAAAATTTTTTTTGAGATTTACATGTGTTTTGATATTAGTGTATATATCGTCCTTGCCATGTGTCATAATAATAATAATAATAATAATAATAATAATAATAATAATAATAATAATAATAATAATAATGATAATAATAATCTTTATTTCTACAAGTACATGATATAACTTATACAGACCATAGCTGACATCAGTGAGTACTATTAGAATTCGCTACTAACTATATGAAATCCAGTGCTAACACTCAAGTACCTGTGTTACTTCTAGGTGAACATGGACAGCAGATGTCTTAAGGAAACACGTCTAATGTTTCCACCGGTAGCGGGGATCGAACCACTGACGTCAGTGTGTGAATTAAGTGCGCTACCAACCGAGCTACGGGTGAGATGTTTTGATGATATTCTTGTCACTGGCCTCAGAAAGTTTTTCCTTTAAATCTTTCTCTGGAAATTTAATATCATATAAAGTGCGATGCAACTCACCTTAAAAGAGGTTGTTAACGCCATCTCTTTCCCGTAGCTTTCCCTTAGCTTTCCCGTAGCTTTCCCTTAGTTTTTCCGTAGCTTTCCTGTAGCTTTCCTGTAGCTGTTCCCTTAGCTTTTCCGTAGCTTTCCTGTTTTAGCTTTCCTTAGTTTTCCATGTATGTGCTTTTTCCGTAGCTTTCTCGTAGCTTTTATGTAGCTTTTCCATAGCTTTCCCATAGCTTTTATGTGCTTTTTCCGTAGTTTTCCCGTAGCTTTTCTGTAGCTAGCACACTCCGCTTACAAACTGAGTGCCCGTGGTTTGATCCCCGGTACGGGTAAAAACATTAGGACGTGTTTCCTTAAGACACCTGCTGTCCATATTCACCTAGCAGTAATATAAGTACCCAGGTGTTAATCGACTAGTATGGGTCGCATCCTGGGGACAAAATTTACCTAATTTGCAGGAAATGCTCTGCACAACAAGGAACTTTCTATACAGTAGTATGTCATTAATGTCAGCTATGGTCTGTATACCTTGTACATGTACTGGTAGAAATAAAGATTTATTTATTATTATTATTATTCTTATTATTATTATTATTATTATTATTATTATTATTATTATTGTTGTTGTTATTATTATTATTATTATTATTATTATTATTATTATTATTATTATTATTATTATTATTATTATTATTAATAGTTGCATTCCTATATTTGGAGTGTGCCTAGTATGTTACTCTCTATTCGACTTTCAACACACAACTATTGGCCTGTCCTCTAGATCAGCCAATGGAGGGTGACAGTGGTATTAACCAGATTATTATCAACTTAAACTCCTCAGAGGTTCAGTATCAACTAGGATCAGTTTTACTCCGTAATATTCGAGGTTCTTCAAACCTTTCGCCAAATTACATACACGAATAATCAGACACATGTGCAACATCTTGGTATCTTCGTAAACGTTTCTCCATCCATAATTTGGAAGATCGTAGAACTATATACATAAGATAAGGTAATTAGTCCCTTAGCCAATGCCTACGTCTGCTACGTCCGTTACCTAACGGCAGTATATAATCCTCAGTCTTCAAGTCTGTGCTTCAGATTTTTCAACGCTACGGTGCTCTTCACATACATACATACATACATGCATACATACATACATACATACATACATACATACATACATACATACATGCTTACAAATAGACTCACAGAGAAGGGGAGGAAAGAAAGGAAACACAGAACTATCTCAACAAATATATGAGAGAGAAAAATGTCACTGTGCTTGTTGTCTCCCGGCCGCCACACAGTGATGTCCTCGCCTCCGTACGACAGAAAAAATCTTTCTTATATTCTGTTCTTTCTAGCCACGACAACTCTCTTCATCTCTCTCTCTCTCTCTCTCTCTCTCTCTCTCTCTCTCTCTCTCTCTCTCTCTACACAGGGTTTGACAAGGTTAAGTTAAGGATCCCTAGCTTTATTGACAAGCTATTTCAGGTTAAGGATTCCTAACTTTATTGGCAAGCTAAGAGCTGTTACCTACATCAGCTCATTTGAAAGCATTTTTATTGTTATGAGACATACAAGTAGGGAACAGGATGAAGTTGGAGCCATCTGTGGGCCAGCATTTTCATTTGATCAACTGACTTTATCTCGTTGACATCTCTCTCTCTCTCTCTCTCTCTCTCTCTCTCTCTCTCTCTTCTCTCTCTCTGTTACTTGCCTCACCTGCCTTCCTAGCATAGCATTTCCTGTGTTACTGTTATTATGAAACACAATCAGGAAACAGGGTGAAGTTGGAGCCAGCTGCGGGCCAGAGATATTTAATTACCCAAGCGACTTTATTCCATTAATATTAGCGTTTTGTGTGACTCCGTACATGACTCGAGTCATTAGAAGAACAAATGATCTCAAATAAGATTATGTCCTCTAGTATGATACAACCTGTACGTACTTGCCAAAAGAACTTCGTCTAAGACTCCCTATGCGAATTGTGGATTAGCGGTGAACTGTGTTGTAAAATAACACTAAGACTGAAATGTTAGGTTAGGTAAGATTTGTCAGGAAACAGGACAAGTGTTTCTTGAGGCGGGTCATATGATGATCCGTAACTCAAACTTTATCACACGAGACGGCAGCACAGAGCATCATCACTCGGCTATTTCATCGGGCAAAGGAGAGTAAAGGACTACACAACAGATATGAATACTAGAAAAGATACTAGTTCTCTAGAACGAATGAGGACAGAGATCCTGGAGCCTGGCTTCAGTTCTTGTCTCTTTGTGTCTGCCGTGTTTAGAAGCTTCCTGTTTCCATTCCCAGAACAAATGATGTCGGAAGTCCTGCATCTTGGGGAAAAAATCCATCTTGTTGTTGGTATATAGGGTCAATAATAGTTTACACCGTATGTCTTTATTACCCATCATTCTTTTCAAGATTGATGGACTGCATACGTCGACTCCAGGCTGAGGGACTGATTACCTCAAACAACTTCTGATCTTCACAATTCCTTTTTTGTATAGGACTGATGAAGCCACTGTATGGCGAAACGTTTCCTCAGTAAAGATACCCTAGTGTTGTATATATAACTTACCAACTTGTCGGTTCTCTGAACCATTTATCTACACTTCTTGCGTCCGTTGCGTCTAAAAGCGTCCTCCTGATTTCATTCCCAGAACAAATGAAGGTAGAATCCCTGCAGTCCTGTTGGTATATAGGGCCAATGATAGCTTACACCGTATCGAGCCCAGAAAAATCTTTATTGCTTACGTAAACTTCTTGACTCTTCATGTCAGTTGCGTCTAGAAGCGTCCTATTGATTTCATTCGTAGAATAAATAAAGTCTGAAGCGCTGCTGCCTGGGTAGAATCGTTCCCGAGGAATTTTGGATTATTCTAATTTGATCTGTTTCCTTAAAGGTCATTTTTGAAATTGTACATATCGATGCACTAAATAAGCATTGCAAGTGTTTTAATAAATTAATCTCAAATAAACGATACCTCCAGCCGGAGGGCCCCAAGAAAGAAGACAGAAGAAAGAAGAAGACGAACGACACCCCCAACCCGGAGGCCACCGCCGGGTCGCCATCTGGAGAAGACCCGGGCCGGAAGTACCGGCAAATCCCAAATGAATGAATAACTGATAAACACACCGACAAAATATTTGTATGTCTGTATAAGTGTATATTTTGGTAGTGGTGGGTAGTGTTGATGGTGGTAGTGGTGGGTCGTGTTGATGGTGGTAGTGGTGGGTCGTGTTGATGGTGGTAGTGGTGGGTCGTGTTGATGGTGGTAGTGGTGGGTCGTGTTGATGGTGGTAGTGGTGGGTCGTGTTGATGGTGGTAGTGGTGGGTCATGTTGATGGTGGTAGTGGTGGGTCGTGTTGATGGTGGTAGTGGTGGGTCATGTTGATGGTGGTAGTGGTGGGTCATGTTGATGGTGGTAGTGGTGGGTAGTGTTGATGGTGGTAGTGGTGGGTCGTGTTGATGGGTGGTAGTGGTGGGTCGTGTTGATGGTGGTAGTGGTGGGTCGTGTTGATGGTGGTAGTGGTGGGTCGTGTTGATGGTGGTAGTGGTGGGTCGTGTTGATGGTGGTGGTGGTGGGTCGTGTTGATGGTGGTGGTGGTGGGTCGTGTTGATGGTGGTAGTGGTGGGTAGTGTTGATGGTGGTAGTGGTGGGTCGTGTTGATGGTGGTAGTGGTGGGTCGTGTTGATGGTGGTAGTGGTGGGTCGTGTTGATGGTGGTGGTGGGTCGCGTTGATGGTGTGGTAGTGGTGGGTCGTGTTGATGGTGGTAGTGGTGGGTCGTGTTGATGGTGGTAGTGGTGGGTCGTGTTGATGGTGGTGGTGGTGGGTCGTGTTGATGGTGGTGGTGGTGGGTCGTGTTGATGGTGGTAGTGGTGGGTAGTGTTGATGGTGGTAGTGGTGGGTTTGTGTTGATGGTGGTAGTGGTGGGTCGTGTTGATGGTGGTAGTGGTGGGTCGTGTTGATGGTGTGGTGGTGGGTCGCGTTGATGGTGGTAGTGGTGGGTCGTGTTGATGGTGGTAGTGGTGGGTCGTGTTGATGGTGGTAGTGGTGGGTCGTGTTGATGGTGGTAGTGGTGGGTCGTGTTGATGGTGGTAGTGGTGGGTCGTGTTGATGGTGGTAGTGGTGGGTCGTGTTGATGGTGGTAGTGGTGGGTAGTGTGGATGGTGGTGGTGGTGGGTCGTGTTGATGGTGGTGGTGGTGGGTCGCGTTGATGGTGGTAGTGGTGGGTCGTGTTGATGGTGGTAGTGGGTGGGTCGTGTTGATGGTGGTAGTGGTGGGTCGTGTTGATGGTGGTAGTGGTGGGTCGCGTTGATGGTGGTAGTGGTGGGTCGTGTTGATGGTGGTAGTGGTGGGTCGTGTGATGGTGGTGGTGGTGGGTCGTGTTGATGGTGGTAGTGGTGGGTCGTGTTGATGGTGGTGGTGGTGGGTCGTGTTGATGGTGGTAGTGGTGGGTCGTGTTGATGGTGGTGGTGGTGGGTCGTGTTGATGGTGGTAGTGGTGGGTCGAGTTGATGGTGGTAGTGGTGGGTCGTGTTGATGGTGGTAGTGGTGGGTAGTGTTGATGGTGGTAGTGGTGGGTCGTGTTGATGGTGGTAGTGGTGGGTCGCGTTGATGGTGGTAGTGGTGGGTCGTGTTGATGGTGGTAGTGGTGGGTCGTGTTGATGGTGGTGGTGGTGGGTCGTGTTGATGGTGGTAGTGGTGGGTCGTGTTGATGGTGGTAGTGGTGGGTCGCGTTGATGGTGGTAGTGGTGGGTCGTGTTGATGGTGGTAGTGGTGGGTCGTGTTGATGGTGGTGGTGGTGGGTCGTGTTGATGGTGGTAGTGGTGGGTCGTGTTGATGGTGGTGGTGGTGGGTCGCGTTGATGGTGGTAGTGGTGGGTCGTGTTGATGGTGGTAGTGGTGGGTCGTGTTGATGGTGGTAGTGGTGGGTAGTGTTGATGGTGGTAGTGGTGGGTCGTGTTGATGGTGGTAGTGGTGGGTCGCGTTGATGTGTGGTAGTGGTGGGTCGTGTTGATGGTGGTAGTGGTGGGTCGTGTTGATGGTGGTGGTGGTGGGTCGTGTTGATGGTGGTAGTGGTGGGTCGTGTTGATGGTGGTAGTGGTGGGTCGCGTTGATGGTGGTAGTGGTGGGTCGTGTTGATGGTGGTAGTGGTGGGTCGTGTTGATGGTGGTAGTGGTGGGTAGTGTTGATGGTGGTGTGGTGGGTCGTGTTGATGGTGGTAGTGGTGGGTCGCGTTGATGGTGGTAGTGGTGGGTCGTGTTGATGGTGGTGGTGGTGGGTCGTGTTGATGGTGGTAGTGGTGGGTCGTGTTGATGGTGGTAGTGGTGGGTAGTGTTGATGGTGGTAGTGGTGGGTCGCGTTGATGGTGGTAGTGGTGGGTAGTGTTGATGGTGGTAGTGGTGGGTCGTGTGGATGGTGGTAGTGGTGGGTCGCGTTGATGGTGGTAGTGGTGGGTAGTGTGGATGGTGGTGGTGGTGGGTCGTGTTGATGGTGGTGGTGGTGGGTCGCGTTGATGGTGGTAGTGGTGGGTCGTGTTGATGGTGGTAGTGGTGGGTCGTGTTGATGGTGGTAGTGGTGGGTCGTGTTGATGGTGGTAGTGGTGGGTCGTGTTGATGGTGGTAGTGGTGGGTCGTGTGGATGGTGGTGGTGGTGGGTCGTGTTGATGGTGGTAGTGGTGGGTCGTGTTGATGGTGGTAGTGGTGGGTAGTGTGGATGGTGGTGGTGGTGGGTCGTGTTGATGGTGGTGGTGGTGGGTCGCGTTGATGGTGGTAGTGGTGGGTCGTGTTGATGGTGGTAGTGGTGGGTCGTGTTGATGGTGGTAGTGGTGGGTCGTGTTGATGGTAGTAGTTTGGGTCGTGTTGATGGTGGTAGTGGTGGGTCGTGTGGATGGTGGTGGTGGTGGGTCGTGTTGATGGTGGTAGTGGTGGGTCGTGTGGATGGTGGTGGTGGTGGGTCGTGTTGATGGTGGTAGTGGTGGGTCGTGTTGATGGTGGTAGTGGTGGGTCGTGTTGATGGTGGTAGTGGTGGGTCGTGTTGATGGTGGTAGTGGTGGGTCGTGTTGATGGTGGTAGTGGTGGGTCGTGTTGATGGTGGTAGTGGTGGGTCGTGTTGATGGTGGTGGTGGTGGGTCGTGTTATTGGGGTGGTGGTGGTGGGTCGTGTTGATGGTGGTAGTGGTGGGTCATGTTGATGGTGGTGGTGGTGGGTCGTGTGGATGGTGGTGGTGGTGGGTCGTGTTGATGGTGGTAGTGGTGGGTCGCGTTGATGGTGGTAGTGGTGGGTCGTGTTGATGGTGGTAGTGGTGGGTCGTGTGGATGGTGGTAGTGGTGGGTCGTGTTGATGGTGGTAGTGGTGGGTCGTGTTGATGGTGGTAGTGGTGGGTCGTGTTGATGGTGGTAGTGGTGGGTCGTGTGGATGGTGGTGGTGGTGGTCGTGTTGATGGTGGTAGTGGTGGGTCGTGTGGATGGTGGTGGTGGTGGGTCGTGTTGATGGTGGTAGTGGTGGGTCGTGTTGATGGTGGTAGTGGTGGGTCGTGTTGATGGTGGTGTGGTGGGTCGTGTTGATGGTGGTAGTGGTGGGTCGTGTTGATGGTGGTAGTGGTGGGTCGTGTTGATGGTGGTAGTGGTGGGTCGTGTGGATGGTGGTGGTGGTGGGTCGTGTTGATGGTGGTAGTGGTGGGTCGTGTGGATGGTGGTGGTGGTGGGTCGTGTTGATGGTGGTAGTGTTGGGTCGTTGTTGATGGTGGTGGTGGTGGGTCGTGTTGATGGTGGTAGTGGTGGGTCGTGTTGATGGTGGTAGTGGTGGGTCGTGTTGATGGTGGTAGTGGTGGGTCGTGTTGATGGTGGTAGTGGTGGGTCGTGTTGATGGTGGTAGTGGTGGGTCGTGTTGATGGTGGTAGTGGTGGGTCGTGTTGATGGTGGTAGTGGTGGGTCGTGTTGATGGTGGTAGTGGTGGGTCGTGTTGATGGTGGTGGTGGTGGTGATAGTGGTGGTGTTGATGGTAGTGGTGGTGATAGTGGTGGTGTTGATGGTAGTAGTGGTGCTAGTGATGATGTTGATGGTAGTGGTGGTGATACTGGCGGTGATAGTGGCGGTAATAGTGGCGGTGTCAATGGTAGTGGTGGTGATAGTGGTAGTGTTGATGGTAGTGGTGGTGAAAGTGGCGGTGTTATTGGTAGTGGTGGTAATAGTGACGGTGTTGATGGTAGTGGTGGTGATAGTGGCGGTGTTGATGGTAGTGGTGGTGATAGTGGTGGTACTAATGGATAGGAGGTGATCTGAGCCACTGAAAACGTCAGTCACATCGATTATCACCACAACGGAGTCTCTCCTGGAAGCAAAGGGACCAGAAGTTCCCACTTCTCTGATGACTCTTGCAGGAACAGCAGCAGGAAGACTCTTGCAACAGCAGCCGCAGGAAGACTCTTGCAACAACAGCTTCAGGAAGAAGAACAAGAGAAAAACAGAGTGTGAATGAGACAGCAAAGGAAACACCAACAGAAAATGGAGACCCAAAGAAGCAGGAAACGAAGAGAGAGAGTAAAACATAAGGAATAAAATCAGTAATGAAAATAATCTACCCTTGTAAAAATCACTGTATAAAACAGAGAGGAAGAGGAGGCAGGAAATTTTCGGATAGTTCCATAGTCTAATAGTCGTTATGCGCTAGTAGTTCAGTAGTCTCACTACCGTCATGCACAGGTAGTCATGCGGAGTAAAGAGCTCGTTAAGATGCCGAGTGAAGGGGAGGCTGGCACCTCAGAGCCATCTCGGGCTAGGATGGATGCAAATGAGGCTGACAGCGCTGTTGACATTCTGAGGAGGTGTGGCTGCTGCCAGGGTATCTACTGCCATGCTGAGGTGTGGCTTCTGCCAGGGCAGCTGCTGTCATGCTGAGGTGTGGCTGCTGCTAGGGTAGCTGGTGTCATGTTGAGGTGTGGCTGCTGCCAGGGTAGCTACCGTCATGCTGACGTGTGGCTTCTACCAGGGCAGCTACTGTCTTGCTGAGGTGTGGCTGCTGCCAGGGTAGCTGGTGTCATGCTGAGGCGTAGCTGCTAGCCAGGGTAACTACTGTCATGCTGAGGTGTGGCTGCTGCCAGGGTAGCTGGTGACCAGCTGGATCACTAGTGGAGGCAGCTAGTAACCAACCGGATCACTGGTGAAGGCAGCTAAAAACCACCTGGATGACTGGTGAAAGCAGCTGGTGACCAGCTGGATAACTGCTGAAGGTTGTAAAGGACCACGACACACACGGAGAAGCAATAAGCATACTATTTCAGGAGTGGTGACCGGACCATCCTCAGGGAAATAAGAGGACTAATTTAAGGGCTGTGAAATTAAAACCAATAACCCGGGTTTCAGATGCGGCTACCCCCTGGGTCCTCTGGGACTCCTAGCATGCCTGGGACTCTTGGGACCCCTGGGAATAACTAGCCTGCATTGCCTCCTGCGTTTGCAATGACATATTCTCCTAACGTTTAGGTGAGGTGTGGTTGTTGCCTTGTATGAGGGGTGGTGGTGCTGTTGTTGTTGTTGGACATGATGGTGGTGGTGGTGGTAGTGGTGGTGGTGGTGGTGGTGGTGGTGGCGGTGTAAATGATTTTAATGTTATGGCGGTAACAGGAGAGAGAGAGGAGGAGACAGACAGATAGACAAACAGACAGAAACAGAGTGGTAATCAAACCAAGTTTCTTTCCATCCATCAACCCATTCACCAACCCATCTATCAACCCATCCATCAAACTATCCAACAATCCATCCATCGATCCATCCACCAACCCATCAATCAACCCATCCACCAACCCATCAATCAACTCATTCGCCAACTCATCCACCAACCCATCAATCAACCCATCCATCAACCCATCCACCAACCCATCCACCAACCCATCCACCAACCATCAATCAACCCATCCATCAACCCATCCACCAACCCATCCACCAACCCATCAATCAACCCATCCGTCAACCCATCCGTCAACCCATCCGTCAACCCATCAATCAACCCATCCATCAACCTATCCACCAACCCATCAATCAACCCATCCATCAACCCATCCACCAACCCATCCACCAACCCATCAATCAACCCATCCGTCAACCCATCCGTCAACCCATCCGTCAACCCATCAATCAACCCATCCATCAACCTATCCACCAACCCATCAATCAACCCATCCATCAACCCATCCGTCAAACCCATCAATCAAACTATCCATCAACCCATCCACCAACCCATCCACCAACCCATCCACCAACCCATCCACCAACCCATCCACCAACCCATCCACCAACCCATCCATCAACCCATCCATCAACCTATCCACCAATCCATAAAAAATATTAACTTTGATGAATCAACTCATATAATTTCATTCATTAATAATCGAAATAATTCAATGTACAGTATCATCTAAGTAATCTAATATACTCTAAATTACCTAAATAATCTAACTCATATACCGTTTAGGTCATCTATAATTTTAGGTCATCTATAATTTTAGGTCGTCTATAATTTTAGGTCATCTATAATTTTAGGTCATCTATAATTTTAGGTCATCTAGAATTTTAGGTCATTTATAATTTTAGGTCATCTATAATTTTAGGTCATCTATAATTTTAGGTCATCTATAATTTTAGGTCAACTATAATTTTAGGTCATCTAGAATATTAGGTCATCTATAATTTTAGGTCATCTATAATTTTAGGTCATCTATAATTTTAGGTCATCTATAATTTTAGGTCATCTATAATTTTAGGTCAACTATAATTTTAGGTCATCTATAATTTTAGGTCATCTATAATTTTAGGTCATCTATAATTTTAGGTCATCTATAATTTTAGGTCATCTATAATTTAGGTCAACTATAATTTTAGGTCATCTAGATATTAGGTCATCTATAATTTTAGGTCATCTATAATTTTAGGTCATCTATAATTTTAGGTCATCTATAATTTTAGGTCATCTATAATTTTAGGTCAACTATAATTTTAGGTCATCTATAATTTTAGGTCATCTATAATTTTAGGTCATCTATAATTTTAGGTCATCTATAATTTTAGGTCATCTATAATTTTAGGTCATCTATAATTTTAGGTCATCTATAATTTTAGGTCATCTATAATTTTAGGTCATCTATAACACTAGTCAACCTAAAGAAAAGAAGTTCATTGTCAAAGATATTTGAAGGTATTTAAGGTATTTCTGTTTTTCTTAATTAGAAAACGGCAGGAGGTTTTTTCAAATGGGCTCTAGTTTGTGAGGTATTGCATACCTAACCTCAATTAACAGGGAACTTAGCCATAACGCGTGTATATATAGCGACAATTGGTATATATAGTTTTAGAAAAAAATTAATTTTAATTTTTAGTGGTTTAATGTTTAACGAAGGGAGTTGTATTAACCACAACGTGACAATTGAATTAGTTATTTTTTTCAAGATATACATGAGTCCTTCACAAAGAGTCTTCTTGAACAATGTATTTTGATACATTTGTGGCGAATATTCTTTGCAAAAATAAGGAAATAATTTCACTGATTTTGTACAGTAAGCTTCCTATATGGTTTGCTAAACCTGTGTAGAACACTTACGACACTGGGAAATTAGGCAAAGACAGAGCTTAAATTTCAGTGTGTCTATGGTATGGAGAGAGTCGATAAACCACCACGACCATTGTTATTTCTCTATGGTGAATATGAAAGGTTTTAATCGATACAAGAAAGTCAAGCGGGAACATCCTGATCTGGAGTCAGCAAGGAGACCTGTGCCACACAGCGACGGTGTTACCATACCAGTGTTTACAACACTGGATGACCTTCCATTGTCAGATGTTGAAGACTCTCAGTGTTTAGGATGTAACACGGGTGATAGCAGTGGAAGTGAATATGAAGTAATTATTCCAGCACCCCAGCAGTTCTCCCGAGAAGAACTCAATGATCTGGGACGTGACCTCAGTCTATCAAAGAAAGCATTTGAACTTGCAGCATCCAGACTAAAAAATAAGAACTGTCTACAACAAGAAGATAAAAATAACAGCTTATCTGACAAAAGACGTTGAACTTCTTCCTTACTTCAGCCAAGATGAACAACTAGTATACTGCAATAGCATCCTTGAACATCTCCTTCGAATGGAACTTGAACATCAACCAAGAGATTGACGACTGTTTAGAGACAGCTCCAACAGAAGCTCGAAATGTGTCTTACTGCAGAATGGTAACCATTATGCATCTCTTGCAATTGCTCGCTCAACAAAACTGTGCTAATGACCAGCATTGCAAAAATCTTACAAGCATCATTTCCACATACAGTAATCAATAATTTGTGAATTATCTTTCTAAGTTAATCTGTTATTACATAGAATGAAGTACAGTATGAATTACTTTTGACTTTCTCACGATGTAGAAATGTAATTGCAATGCCATTTGTAAAATAGCCCCCACCTGATCAATATAATTTCCATATATTTTTGTTTTTCGAAAGGATACCAAATTTATCAAAATAATTCATCAGATCTGTAATTCATTAGATATATAGGTCATCAGATCTATAATTCATCAGATCTATAATTCACCAGATTTGTAATCATTAGATGTATAATTCATCAGATGTATAATCCATTAGATCTATAATTCATCAGATCTATAATTCATGAGGTCTATAATTCATGAGGTCTATAATTCATTAGATGTATAATTCATCAGATCTATAATTCAACAGATCTATAAATCATCAGATCTATAATTCAAGTAATCTCCTCCTTAACTAAAGAAATAATTACCTAATTTCTAAGTTAATTATTCCGCCTTTTAAACTAATTATTCAACTAATAATTCGTTACATAATTAGTCTATCATTAACTATCATATAATTTACCTATCATGTGTAGTAAATTTTTATATGTTTCATATTCCCTATAATAATTCTGTCAAAGAACCTCCGTACAAAAATTATAATAATTGATTTTAAATAATTATTAACAACTTTGATCAGTTATGAGCTCTGATTAACTTGTTATAATTATATCAAAATTCGTTAATTTTTTTTTTTTTTTGGGGGGGGGGGTTTTTATAAACGCTTTTATGAGATGTGTTGTGACGTGTCGTCACACGTGACGTGTTATGTAGTGTGTTACGTTATATTTCGTCACATTATATGTGACGTTCGTGTGTATTCGTACGTTTCTAGGACTTGGTGTGGGTAGATAGATGCCGGAATGAGTTTGTGTAACGTAACGTGAGTTTGTGTAACGTAACGTGAGTTTGTGTAACGTAGCGTGAGTTTGTGTAACGTAACGTGAGTTTGTGTAACGTAACGTGAGTTTGTGTAACGTAACGTGAGTTTGTGTAACGTGAAGTAACGTAACGTAACGTTACGTAGCGTAATCATAAACTAATCTAACGTGTTATAACCTAACCTAATATGACTTATTCTAGCCTATCCTGACCTGTCTTGAACTATCCTAACTTATTTAGCCTTGAGTTCCCTTGTCTTGTCTTGTCTTGTCTTGTCTTGTCTTGTCTTGTCTTGTCTTGTCTTGTCTTGCCTTGTCTTGCCTTGCCTTGCCTTGCCTTGCCTTGCCTTGCCTTGCCTTTTGTTGTGTTGTCTTGTAGTGTGTTGTCTTGTGTTGTGTTGTCTTGCCTTGCCTTGCCTTGCCTTGCCTTGTCTTGTCTTGTGTTGTCTTGTCTTATCTTGTCTTGTCTTGTCTTGTCTTGTCTTGCCTTGCCTTGCCTTGTCTTGTGTTGTCTTGTCTTGTGTAGTCTTGTGTTGTCTTGTGTTGTCTTGTGTTGTCTTGTCTTGTGTTGTCTTGTCTCGTGTTGTCTTGCCTTGCCTTGTCTTGTGTTGCCTTGTCTTGTGTTGTCTTGTGTTGTGTTGTCTTGTGTTGTCTTGTGTTGTGTTGTCTTGTGTTGTCTGGCCTTGCCTTGCCTTGTCTTGTCTTGTGTTGTCATGTCTTATCTTGTGTTGTGTTGTGTTGTCTTGTCTTGTCTTGTCTTGTCTTGTCTTACCTTGCCTTGCCTTGTCTTGTGTTGCCTTGTCTTGTGTTGTGTTGTGTTGTCTTGTGTTGCCTTGTGTTGTGTTGTGTTGTGTGTTGTGTTGTGTTGTGTTGTCTTGTCTTGTCTTGTCTTGTCTTGTCTTGTCTTGTGTTGTCTTGTGTTGTCTTGTGTTGTCTTGCCTTGTCTTGTGTTGTCTTGTCTTGTGTTGTGTTGTGTTGTGTTGTCTTGTGTTGTCTTGCGTTGTCTTGTGTTGTGTTGTGTTGTGTTGTCTTGTCTTGTGTTGTCTTGTGTTGTCTTGCCTTGTCTTGTGTTGTCTTGTCTTGTGTTGTGTTGTGTTGTGTTGTCTTGTGTTGTCTTGTGTTGTCTTGTGTTGTGTTGTGTTGTCTTGTCTTGTGTTGTCTTGTGTTGTCTTGTGTTGTCTTGTGTTGTCTTGTGTTGTCTTGTGTTGTCTTGTGTTGTCTTGTGTTGTCTTGCCTTGTCTTGTGTTGTCTTGTGTTGTGTTGTGTTGTGTTGTGTTGTCTTGTGTTGTCTTGCGTTGTGTTGTGTTGTCTTGTGTTGTCTTGCGTTGTCTTGTGTTGTCTTGTGTTGTGTTGTGTTGTCTTGTCTTGTGTTGTCTTGTGTTGTCTTGTGTTGTCTTGTGTTGTCTTGTGTTGTCTTGTGTTGTCTTGTGTTGTCTTGCCTTGTCTTGTGTTGTCTTGTCTTGTGTTGTCTTGTGTTGTCTTGTGTTGTCTTGTGTTGTCTTGTGTTGTGTTGTGTTGTCTTGTGTTGTCTTGCGTTGTCTTGTGTTGTCTTGTGTTGTCTTGTGTTGTCTTGCGTTGTCTTGTGTTGTCTTGTGTTGTCTTGCGTTGTCTTGTGTTGTGTTGTGTTGTCTTGTGTTGTCTTGCGTTGTCTTGTGTTGTCTTGTGTTGTCTTGTGTTGTCTTGTGTTGTCTTGTGTTTGTCTTGCGTTGTCTTGTGTTGTGTTGTGTTGTCTTGTGTTGTCTTGCGTTGTCTTGTGTTGTCTTGTGTTGTCTTGTGTTGTCTTGTGTTGTCTTGTGTTGTCTTGCGTTGTCTTGTGTTGTGTTGTGTTGTGTTGTGTTGTTTGTCTTGTGTTGTGTTGTGTTGTGTTGTCTTGTGTTGTCTTGTGTTGTCTTGTGTTGTCTTGCGTTGTCTTGTGTTGTGTTGTGTTGTCTTGTGTTGTCTTGTGTTGTGTTGTCTTGTGTTGTCTTGTGTTGTCTTGTGTTGTCTTGTGTTGTCTTGCCTTGTGTTGTCTTGTGTTGTGTTGTGTTGTGTTGTCTTGTGTTGTCTTGTGTTGTGTTGTCTTGTGTTGTCTTGTGTTGTGTTGTCTTGTGTTGTCTTGTGTTGTCTTGTGTTGTCTTGTGTTGTCTTGCCTTGTGTTGTGTTGTGTTGTGTTGTGTTGTGTTGTCTTGTGTTGTCTTGTGTTGTGTTGTGTTGTCTTGTCTTTTCTTGTCTTGTTTTGCCTCAGAAAAGAAAATCTTAACCCTCATATCAGGTTATGGCTAGAAATAGAACTCCGTAAGAAAACGAACGCATTAAGGTAGTTAATTAGGGGGCATCGCCCCCCTCGACCCGGTCCCAGGACACGCCAGCCCTAACGTCAGTTTTTTTCAGAAAGCCACAATTAATTAAACCATATGAACGTTTGGACATTTTTTGCCCCCTTTCAAAAATATTTAATTAAAAAAATTTGATATCAAAGTCTTTTGACTTATTTCAAAAAAAATCGGTTTCTGTGTGGTGTTTTCGTTTCCCCGAAAAATTTATACTTGATGGTCACAATTTGATGTTTGGATGCATGATAAAAAAGAGAGAGTGGCTACTACCACCATAACCAAGGAAAAGGAGAAAAGAGGGAGAGGGGGGGAAGGGGGAAGGAGGGGGGAGGGGGTGAGGGGGGTGGGGAAGGGGAGAAAAGGGGAGAAGGGGGAAGGAAAATGAGAGGGGAGGGGGGGGGGAAAGGGGAGGGGGGGGGAGGGGGAGAGGAGAGAGAGAGAGAGGAGTGCCCCTGCCCCACCTTTGGGTGTTTTTCTTTTATATGTTCTCTTTCATATGTAGTTTGAAGGGGTGGGATTCATGTTTCCTGGACCCCCCTTTTTCGCGGGAGTTGCTACTAGGTCCTGTCTCTCCCTGCTCCAAGACCCTTATGTATTCATCTTAAAGGAAAGTGTGTGTTTGTGGGGGTTTGTGTGTGTTTGTGTGTTGTTTTTTGTTTTGTTTTGTGTGTGTGTGTGTGTGTGTGTGTGTGTGTGTGGGGTGTTTTGTGTGTGTGTGGGGTGTTGTGTGTGTGTGTGTGTGTGTGTGTGTGTGTATTTGTGTGTTTGTGTGTGTGTGTGTGGACTCCCTTTTTTGTACTCAACCTTTTTTGTGGTTGCAGGGGTCGAGTCCTAGCCCCGGGCCCCGCCTCTTCCCCCGGGTTTTGTATTTGACCCTCTTTCCCCCTCCTTGGCTTTATCAAATCTGGGTTTTTAAAAACTGTTTATGGTTTCCTTCCATACTTTCTTTTTCTGGGCTTTTCCCACTCCCTTACAACTCTATGACTAAAGAAAATTTTTTTCCAAACCTTTTTGATCTTTTGGTGTCTTCAAATTTCCCCAATTTGGGGGCCCTTTTGGGTTTTTGTGCCCCCTCCGGGAAAACCTTTCCTTTTCCTTTTTTCCACCTTGTTTTTTCCAGCAGTATTTTATATTTGGGTTTTCTTGTCCCCCCCTGACCCTCCTGTCTTCCAGTGTGGGGGGCCGCATTTCCCTTAATTTTTTCATAGGACTTTCCCCCTTTGCTCGGGAAAAATCCTTGTTGAAAAACCCTTTTACTTTCTCTAGTTTCTTGACGTGTTTATCAAGTGGGGGTTTCCCAAAAACAGGGGGGCTGCATACTAGTAGGGCCCCCTGACAAAACCGGGTGTACGGGTGTCTTAAATTGTTTTCCTTACTAAGGGTGGGAAATTTGGTTTTCTAGGTTTGCCAGGCCCCCATATGCTGCAGCGTTATTAAATTGATGTGGGGCTTAGGGGAAGACATGTTTGGGGTTTTTAACTCCCCCCCAAAAAGTTTTTCCCCTTGGTGAGGTTTTGCAGTTTTTTGGCCCCACCAAAGCCTTTTCTCTGTCTGGGGGTTTTCCCTTTTCCCCTTTCCCCCTTTCTTTTTGATTTTTGGCTTTTGGCGGTTTTAAATTTCGAAAAAGGCCTTTTTTGCTGGACGGGTTTGTAAAATCTGCCCAAGGTTCTTTGAAGTCCGGGCCGGGTTTCCTCATCAGATTTAATTCCCCTCTTTAAATTTTCACTTTCTTCTCCAAAAAGGGACACTTCTGAGTCAAACCCCCTTTCCGTAGGGTCTTTCCATATACCAAAAATGAAAATGGTCCTAGGGACCGCCCCCTGTGGGCCCCCGCTCGCCCACAGGTGCCCCTGGGGTTTTACATCTTTTCCGTCCCCTTTAAAATTTGTTGTTCCCTTCCTGCCCAGGTATTTTGATCCATTGCTGTCCCCTTTCCCTTGGTTATATGCGCCTGATGCTTTTGCTTCCCCACTAATCTCTTGTGGGGGCCCTGTGTAAAACCCCCCTTCTTGCGTCCAAGAAGATCCCTTTTTAACCCCCCCTTTTCTCTTGTCTTATTTCTTTTTTTTTATCATAAAACTCCAGAAGGTTTGTGACACGGGGGATTTCCCTTCCCGTAAATTTCCGTGCTGGTGTGAATTTTCCCCTTTTCCCGGGTTCCGGGTTTCCCCAAACCACTTCCCCCTTTTGATAATTTTTTCCCCCAAAATTTTTGAAACTATACACGTCTTTGACACGGTTATATTTTTGTCCCCTCTTTTTTTTCCCCTTTTTTTTGAAAAGGGGAAACTACTTTTGGGCTGTCTTCCATACCTCAGGTAGTTCCCCATTTTCCAGGGTTTGGGGTTGAAGTTTGGGGGAAGGGGTTTGGGCCCAACATTCTGCTCCCTCTCTAAGGACCATGGAGAGATTTTTGCCCGGGTTTCCCTTTGGCCTTTGAGGTTTTTTTTGTCCCTTAGCAGTTTTTTTTCACCTCCCCCCTTATCGGGTTTTGTAGGGGTCCCCCAAACCCAATTGTTGGGGAAATTCCTTGTTGGTGCCCCCATCTGGTCGGGCCCCCCCCAGGTCCCTTCCCTTCTTTACTTTTTAAATATTTCCCTTAAATCTCGTGTTGGTCCCCCACTTTTCCCTCTTGATCGTTTTTTGGGGAAAAGTTCCCCACCTTTTTTCCCTCAGCCTTTTTCAACCTGGCCCGGAGGTTGTTTTTCCTAATGGGGGCTATACACCCTTTTCGGGTCGGATTTGACTTTCAAATTCCCTAGGGCGTTTTCTACTTTTCTTGGGCCTCCCTCCTTATTCCCGTTACTCGTTTCTGGCTTTTACTAATCCCCTTTGGGTTTTCCCTGGGTCCTATGCCCCTGTACCTTTTCCATTCTCTGTTGCACT
Source organism: Cherax quadricarinatus (assembly GCF_026875155.1). Classification (NCBI taxonomy): domain Eukaryota; kingdom Metazoa; phylum Arthropoda; class Malacostraca; order Decapoda; family Parastacidae; genus Cherax; species Cherax quadricarinatus. Next base: position 7,109,822 of record NC_069483.1, read on the forward strand.
TGCTTTTGCCTCCCTACACTTCGGGGTAAACCAAGGATCGTTTTTGGTTTCCCCTTTATTTATTTTTTTTTCCCTTGGGAAAAAAAATTTTTTCCTCTGCCCCTTGCACTTTGTTGCCCATTTTCCCCATCTTCTGGGTTTTACGGGTTTTTCCCTACCATTTCCTTTTCCCACTAAACCCTTCCTGCGGAAATTTTTCTTTTACCTGTTTTTCCCCCCCCTTTTTTTATGTTTGGTTGTCCCCTTATTTTCCTGTTCCCTTTCCACTTGAAACCCAACTATATAGTAAAAAATCAAAACCACATGATCGCTAGTTTCCAAAGGGGGCCCCCGAAAGTGATGCCCTCGTTGTTAAAATTGCTCAGGGTAAACACAAGTTTCCGTCTTGCTGGCTATCCCCCCTCTCTCTCTGGTTGTGTCCCCTGACATGTTGAGGATGAGGTTTTAAAGTCCCAAACACCCATCTCTTTGCTCCCCCATGTTTCGGGACCCCCTTTGGGCCCCAGGTTTTCCGCCCGTTTCCCCCTGGGGTTGAAATCGCCCATTCCCCAGAAAAACTTTGTTTTGCTCGGTGAGCTTTTCTTGCCACCTCACCCAGTGTTTCCACCATCACCCGGGTTGTTTTTTCGTACTCCTCTTTGGCCCTCCTGAAAGTTCTGTGGTGGGTTATAAAATTTTCCCCAAGGGAATACTTTATGTTCTCCGGCTGAATTTCCCTTTCAATGTAGTCTTTTTTCCCCCAATCTTGTCATCCCTTTCCCATTTCCCTCAAATCCCCAATTGGGGGTTTTTTTGGGGAGTGCAACCCCCCCCCCCCTTTTTTCCCTTTTTTTTCCTCGGACGGGATATCCTGTTGGGAAGTTTGTGGGGGTTTTTAAATTCAGCGAGTTTTTTTTTCGGTGACTGCTATGTGGTTTGGGGTTTTTTTCACTGATTTTTTTCATTCCCATCCTCATTTTTTTTTCATTATTTCCATCCCCCTTTTTGTCCCCAAACCTTTAGTTTCTTTTCTTTCTTTTGGGGGGGAAGCAAGTTTTTTGGGGGTTTTGGGGGGGGGAAAACCCTTTTGGGGGGGGGGGCCTTTAGGGGGGCTGTGGGGGGTTTAGGTGAGGGTTTTTGTCGGGGGTGGGGGTGGGGCCCGGGAATCCCCAAAAGGGGACAGCTTTTGGGGGTTTTAAAGGTTTTTTTTTTGGGGGATAGGGGGGTTGGGGGCAGGGGGGAAAAAACGTGAGGGGGTTTTGGGGGTTAGGTTGCTCAGTTGCGTTGGGAATGTCGCGGGGGGGGTCTTTTGGTGGGAGGTTTCTGGGGGGGTTGTGTTTCCCCTTTCCCCCTGTGTCTGGGTCCTGCTCATTTTCTTTCCCCTTTTTTGTTCCTCCTTGCGTTCTGTACCCCTCTTTTCCCCAGTGTAGTCCTTTCTTCTTGTGTTTTGGGCGCCCCGGGCGAGGTATATCTCTGGTACCCCTTTTGTCTCTCAGTCTTTTCTTTCTCTTGCAGAATCTGATTCGAATGATTCTTCCTTGAAAGTTACTTTGACAGGCCCTTATTCCCTTTCCCCTGCAAAACCCCCCAATTCTCTGAAAAATTTTTTCACCTGGGGCATATTGCCCCCCTTTTTTTTTTCAAGATGCCTTCAAACATTTTTTTTCTCCTCTGTTTTATTTCTTTTAAAGTTGGCCCCCCTTGGGTTCTTGGGCCCCTACACAAAAACTTTACCTCGCCCTTTTTTTCCTCCCACGAGTCTCCCTCTGCTGCCTTGAGGCATTTTGTTTCTTTCCCTTTTACAGGTTTTTTGCCTTCAGTCCCTGTCATATCGGGAAAAATCCCATTCTTAGTGGGCTGGGCTTTTTCCCGGCCAGCTGTCCCCGGGGTACTTTCAGTTTGGGTGTTAGAAACCCCCTGCATATAAAAAAACCTTCATTTTTTCGGCCTGTCGCTTGTTTTTAGTGTGCCCCATCGTTTTTCCCTGGCCCCCGGGGGGTTGATAGGTCCTTCGTTTTACGGGATTTTCTCCGTTTTTGGGTTTCCCTTCCCCTTTTGCGCCTTTACCTGAATTTTCCCCTCATTGGGCTTCAGACTGTTGTTTGATTCAGTTTTGCTGTGTCTTTTCCTGGCCCCACGTGGGGTTTATTGGGCCTTCCGTACGGCCCTGTCCCGTTGTTGGGTTACCACCCCTTGTTTTGCGCCTGGGCTTTTGGGAAATTTCCCGATGGGCACGTCTGAATTGTCATTTGGGCTCTTAAACTGTTTCCAGGCTTTGCAGTTTCTTTCTAAGCACTGTATCCTTGCTTTGCTGCCCAAAGGGCCTTTTAACCCTTTTTCCCCTTCCCGCACTCTTAGCTATCCCCTCCCCTTTTTTTACCCAAACCTTTTTCTATTTTTCCTTCCCCCCTCTTCCCCTTTTTTGGGAAATCTAACTCCCAGTCTTTCCTCCCTGGGTTTTTTTTTCTACCGATCTCTGGGTTTTCCGTCCCCTTTAAAGGCCACCCAAAATTTTTTTGTTTTTTTTTTTTTTTTTTTTTTTTTTTTTTTTTTTTTTGTTAAAGGGGGGGGAAGGAGAGGGGGGGGGGAGGAGGGGGTGGGGAGAGAGGGGGGGGGAAGAGGGAGAGGGGGGGGGGAGGGGGAGAGAGGGAGGGAGGGGAGAGGGGGGGGAGGGGAGGGGGGAGAGCGGGGGGAAAAGGAGTGGGGAGGGGGAGAGAGAGGGGAGGGAGAGGTGGGAGAGGGAGATTTAGGGAGGGGAGAGGAGGGGGGAGTAGGGAGGAGAGAGGGGGAGAAGGAGGGAGAGGAGAGGGAGAAAGGGGGGGGTGGAGGGGAGAGAGGGGGAGAGGAGGGGGGAAGAGAGGGGAGAGAGGAAATGAGGGGAAGGGGGGGAAAAAGGGGAGAGGGAGAGGGGGAGAGAGAGGGGGGGGAGGAAAAGGGAGAGAAGGGGGGGAGTGGAGAAGGAGAGGGGGAGGGGAGAAGAGGGGGAGAGGAGAGGGGGTGGGGGGGGAGAGGGAAGAGAGGAGGGGGCAGCTTTTTTTAAACAAGCTTTTTTTCCCCAAGGGGCGGGCAGAAAACAGCAATTCACTTGGGGTTTTCCCCCTTTTCCCAAAACATCACTCCCTTTTTGAGATCAACATACCCCGGGGGACTCGAGTATGGAAACAATTTCCCTACAGTTTAAAGATGGGAAACCCAGGGGTTTTCCCTCAGTTGATCAAAAAGAAAATGCTTTGGGCCCCCGATTTGGGTCCAAATTTCCCGTTCCCTAATTGTAAGTCTCTAACAAAAAAATTTCTTTCAAAAGAGCTGATGGGAAAAGGGAACAGTCTTAGCTTGCCAATAAAGTTTTGGAAAACCCTTAAAACCCGTAATAGTGTCAATAAAACTAGGGATCCTTAACCTTGTCAAAACCCTGTGTTTTAAAAAAAAAAATAAAAAAAAAAAAAAAAAAAAAAAAAATAAAAAAAAAAAAAAAAAAAAGGGGAGGGAGAGAAGGAGGGAGTGGGAGAGAGGGAGAGAGGGGAGAGGGGGGAGAGGAGGGAGAGGGGAAGGGGAGAGAGGGGGAGAGAGAGGAGAGAGGGGAGAAAGAAGGGAGGAGGGGGAGAGAGAGGGGGAGGAGGCCCAGGGGAAAAGGGGGAGGGAGAGAGAGGGGGGAGGGGGAGGGAGAGAGGGAGAGGAGGGGAGAGAGAGAGAGAGGAAAATGGGGGAGAGAGAGGGGGAGAGAGGGGAGGCGGGAAAAGGGGAGGGGAGCGGGGGGGAGAAGAGAGGAGAGGGAGGGAGGGGGAGGGGGAGAGGAAAAGAGAGAGAGGGGAGGAAAGGGGAGAGGGGGGAAAGAAGAGAGGGGGGGAGGGAGGATGAGAGGAGGAGAGGGAGACGAGAGGGGAGAGAGAAGGGGGAGGGGGGGGGAGAGGGGGGGGGGAGGGGGGGAGAGAGGGGGGGAGAGGGGGAGAGGGGGAGAGAGAGAAGAGGGGGAACCGAGAGCAGGGGAGGGGAGGGGGAGAGAGAGGGGGAGTGGAGAGAGGGGGAGAGAAGAGGGGGGGAGAGAGAGGAGAGAGAGAGAGGAAAAGAGAGAGAGGGGGGGGGGGCGGGGAGGGAGAAAAGGAGAGGGAGAGAGGGAGAGGGGAGATGGGGCAGGGGGGGGGAGAGGAAGGGGAGTTGAGGGGAGAGGGAGGGAAGGGGAGAGGGAGAGAGGGGGAGAGAGAGGGAGTAAAAAGGGGGGGAGGGAGGGGGAAAAGGGGGAGGGGGGGTGGGGAGGGGGAAAAGGGGGAGAGAGGGGGAGGGGGGGGGGAGAGGGGAAGAGGGGAGGAGAGGGGGGGGGGAGAGGGAGGGGGGAAGGGGGAGGGGGAGGGGGAGAGGGGAGAGAGCGGGGCTGAGGTAGTGTGAGAGTATGGTGGGTGTTTGGTTTCCCGCCCCTTAGTTGCCAAAAAAGTTAGGAAAACCTTTTAAACCCGTTAAAAAAGCTGTCAAAAAAGCTTGGGTTTCCTTAACCCTGTCAAAACCCCTGTTTTAAATTTTAAAAAAAAAAAAAAAAAAAAAAAAAAAAAAAAAAAAAAGAGGGAAGAGGAGAGAGAGTGGGGGGGCGGGAGAGGGGGAGAGGAGGGGGTTTTTAAAAGGGGGGAGGAGGGGGGAAAAGGGGGGGATGAGGGGAGGAAGGGGGAGGGGGGAGGGGGGAGGGTGGGAGGGGGGGAGGGGTGAGAGGAGGGGAGGGGTGAGAGGGAGGGGAGGGAGAGGGGGGGGGGAAAGGGGGAGGGGGAGGAGAGAGGGGGTTGGGAGGGGGGAAAAGGACGGGGGGGGGGGGGGGGGGGGGGGGAGGGGAGGTGAGTTTAGGAGGCGGGGTTTAGTTGAAATTTGGGGGGAAAATGGGTGGTGTTTTAAGGTGGTGTGTGGTGGGTGTTGGGGGGGGTGGTTGGGGGGGTAACCGGGGTTTTTGCCAAAAAAAGGGGGGTTAAGGGGAATTTAATGTAAATAGGGGGTTAATAAAAAGTGGGATTTAATTTTAAGGAAAAAAAAAAAAAAAAAAAAAAATAGAATTATAAATAAAAAAAGAAAGGGGAAAGGGAGGGAGAGAGAGGGGAGGGTGAGGACGAGGGGGGAAAAGGGGAGGGAGGGTTGGGGGGGGGGGGGGGGAAAGGAGGGAAAAAAGGAAAAAAGAAAGGGGAAAAGAGGGACAAATTTTAAAGGTAAAAAAAAATAAAAAAAAAAAGAGAGAGGAGAAAGAGGGGGGGAGAGAGGAAAAGGGAAGAGGAGATGAGGGAGGGGGGGAGAGAGAGAGGGGGGAGAGAGGGAGAGAGAGAGGGGGGGGAGTAGGGGGGAGGGGAGAGAGGGGGAAAAGTAGAGAAGGGGGAGAGAAGGGAGGAGGGGGGAGAGAGGGAGAGAGGGGGGGGGAGGAGGGGAAGAGAGAGACGAGGGGTGAGAGGGGGGAGGGGGGAAAGGGGGAGAGAGAGAGAGAGTGGAAAGGGGAAATGGGGGAAGGGTTGGGGGTGGAGAGGGGGGGGGTGGGGGGGAGGTGAGGGGGGGGGGGGGGGGGGGGGGGGGGGGGGGGGGGTGGGGGGGGGGTTTTTGGGGGGGGGGGGGAAGGGGGGGGGGGGGTGGGGGGGGGAAGGGGGGGAGGGGAGGGGGGGGGGGGGTTGGTGTGGGGGTGTGGGGGGGGTGTGGGGTGTGTGTATTTTTTGTTTTGTTTGTGTGTTTGGGGTGTGTGTGGTGTGTGTGTGTGGGGGTTGTGTGTTTGTGTGTGTATTTTTGTTTTGTGTTTGTGTGTGTGTGTGTGATGGGGTGTTTGTGTGTGTTTGTGTGTGTGTGTGTGTGTTTGGGTGTTTTTGTGTGTGTGTGTGTGTGTGTTGTGTGTGGGGGTTTTTGTGTGTGTGTGGGGGTGTTTTGTGTGTGTTTTGGGGGGGTTGTGTGTGTGTGTGTTTGGGGTGTGTTGGTGTGTGTGTTTGTTGTGTTTTTGGGGGGGTGTGTGTGTGTGTTTTGTGTGTTTTTTGTGTGTGTTTGTTTTTTTTTGTTTTGTGTGGGGGTGTGTGTTTTGTGTGTGTTTTGTGTGTGTGTTGTGTTGTGTGTGTTTGGTGTGTGTGGTTTTTGTGGTGTTTTGTGTGGTTTTGTGGGTTTTGTGTGTGTGTGTGTGTGTGTGTGTTTTGTTTTGTTTTTGGTGGTGTGTGTGTTTTTTGTTTTGGTTTGTGTGTGTTTTGTGGTGTGTGTGTGTTATTGTGGGGTAGGTGTGGTTTTGTGTGTGTGTGTGTGGGGGTGTGGGGTTTTGTGTGTGTGTTTTGTTTTTGTGTGTTGTTTTTTTGTTTTTTATTTTTTGTTTTTTTTTTTTTTTCCTTTTGGGTTTTGTTTTTTTTGGGGTTTAAAACCCCATTTTTTTAACCCCCATTTTTTTTCCTCTTCGTTTCCACTCCGGGGTTTCCGCTTATTTTAAAACATTATATTTTTTTCCTTTTCTTTACAATCGTTTTTAAAAAATTTTCATTTTCCTCCCCCGAATTTTTTTAACTGGTTTTTTTTGGTTCTTTCCCTCTTTCCCTTTTTTACCCCTTTGTTTCTTTCACTATTTAGTCTGTTTCTTTGTTTTTGTCATTAAATTATTTTTTGACTTCCGGGCTTAGAATTTCCCTTTTTTTTCTTATTTTTTCCCCTTTTTTATTTAAAATTTTCCCCCTTTAGTTTCCTTCCCCTTTCCCCCTCTCTCCCATAAACTTAACGAAAATTTTCCCCCCGTTTCCCTCTTGCTTTCTCCGGGTTTTCAAATTTTCTGGCCTTAAAAAACAAGTTCCCAATGAAATTATTTTTTTTCCCAATTTACCCTTAAAATCCCCTTCTTAATGGCTTTAGTGGACATTGTGTTACCCCTACCCCGGTGGGGTTTAACCCGCCCGGGGGGAATCCCGCCCGGGGTATGGGTTTTTTTGGGAATCGTGGGCAAGGGGACATTGTGTTTTCGACACCGTTTCTTGCCCTTCCCGTCAGTGGATTTACTTTGGGTGTAATTTTTTTTTCTCCCTTTTCCAATTCCCCCTATTCCCCATTCTTGTTTCGTTTAAAGCTTTGTTTGGGTCTGAAGGGGGAATCAGCGTTGGATAGGGGGTGGGGGTGGAAGTTAAAATGGTTTTGTGGTATGTGTAATTTGGTTTTTGTGTTGTAGTAGGGTATATTTTGGTTTGTTTTTGGTTTTAGAGGGGGGTTTGAATTTTTATGTGGGGGTAGGGTCGTGGGGGTTTGGGTAGCGTTGGTGTATTGGTTTTTTAAATTTTTATGTGTGGGTTGGGGTTTATATTTTTGGCTGGAGAGGTATGTATGGGTTGATGTGGCATGTGTGGACTTTTATGTTTTGTGTGGGCTGGAGTGAAATATGTTGTAGCTGATGTGGTAAATGTGGGCTGGTATAACTGGTATAACACCGAACACTGAGAATTAATACCTGGTTACCTGTGTATACAATACCAGAACCCCTGACCACACAACACCATGTAACGATAACCACTACCCATCTCTCAGAATTAATACCATCTAACAGAGGTACAGTACCAAACATTTAATACAGCAGCCTCCGTTTCCTCATTGCCTGTCAGCCCTCACAAGCTCCAGGGAAAAATTTACCCTTCTGTTATTTTCCTTAGGGTTCGGATAGAGCTCTGAGCGAGGGTCAGTCCCTGGGCGGCACCGTGATACTAAGTGTTCATAAAACCTTGCCTAATGGTCTTTTTCCACTGCAGCTTCTTTTAAGATGGGTTAAGAAGTTAGCCGTTAATGCGTCGGAATGATGCTCCTTCCCCACCGTCTTGAAGCTATTTAAGATATCATTCCATTGTCTCGAAGCTATGTACAAGATCATTCCATTTTCTCGATGGCTGTGTACAAGATTATTCCACTATCTTGAAGCATGTAAAAGATCATTCCACTGTTTTTAAGCTATGTACAAGGCAATTCCACTGTCTCAAAGAGATATGCAAGATCATTCCACTGTCTCAAATCTATGCACAAGATCATTCCACAGTTATGAAGTTATGTGCAAGATCATTCCACTGTCTTGAAACTATGTAAAAGGACTTGAGTCCTGGAGGTGAGAAACACAGTGCCTGTACTCTGAAGGATGCGTAAGGATATTGCAGGGTTACTCCAATTCCTTGGATGAAGAGCCCTTCATCAGCATCAAACCTCTGCTAAAATAAACAAAGTATCTTTGGCTACTGCTGTTGTATATACATTATTATCATCATTATTACTATTATTATTATTATTATTATTATTATTATTATTATTATTATCAGTATTCACGGGAAGGGAAGGCGCTAAACTTGTAGGGGTCACATAGCGTTTTGGGGAAAGTAATCAGGTTTGATCCGAGGAAGAGGAGAGCAGCAGGGCCTCCCACGCTGTGTATAATTTGCATAATAAGAGTCTAGGAATTTTTCTCGGCTCCATTTACCTGACGTATTTGTGGCCCCACCC